>WEIS01056500.1:567-33268 GCA_013389965.1 Todus mexicanus | reverse complement strand
GGTGGGGAGTTTTGATAAGCAAAACCGTTTAGCAATTTTTGAATGAGTGGGTAAGAAGTCTTGTAGTAAGACTATTTTGTGGGTGTTTTCACTCACATTTTACCAGGTACAATATTTGTTAGATCACATACCCATTATGTGACTATCATATGCACCCGGAAGGCAGATCCAGAGCACTAAAGCAGCAGCAGAATTCTCTAGCCTCTGATCACCATATAAAAGATGTATGTTTTGAAGTACCTGAAGGTGGCTGCAGGCTATATCCGTGTTGAGCTGCCCATCCCACTTGATGAAGGAAAGGGTCTAAATAGAATAGCCATTGGTCAAATTTTGCAGAATCCTCCAGTCCTTCATACCGCAATTTAAGTCTCCCACCAACATTTTCTATCACATTGACTATCCAGGCTTCCAGGGAATCCTGAATGTTTTGCAGTTCTAGTCGGGAGCCTGGTGCAATGAGATCCAGTGGATTTTTCCCTCTGTGAAGCTACAAAAAAGAACATGAATTATTCTGTACAACAGAACAAAGCAAGTCCCGTACTTCCACTTCTTTATGCACATTATTTTTGCATAAATAAGAGCATGAATACAGAAGTAAGAAATACAGTTCCCTTACTAACACAACAGAAATCACAACATTTAGAGTTGCTTGGGCTTGCATCAGAGCTTCCACACTGCATGCAGATAGTCACACATTTCACTGAATTTTTCCTCATCATTTTCAGAAGGGTTAGCACTTATACATTCAAGGTTTGAAGGAAACATGAATAATCTCGCTCTAAAACCGAGTCATCTTGCATACTAAGATGACTAGACAGAAAACACAAAGATAAAAATCTTAGTTGTAAAGAAGACATCAATGGTATTTTAAAAAAAAATATGTTCTGCACTTTGCAGACACTGATATGAGGTGTAAATACTGTTATAAGTGCAGAGGAGTGGATAAAAATTTGATTCTTCATTAGCAAAGATGCAAGATTTAAGTGAAACAATAACCAGCCCACAGGGGGGGACATGGGACATACACAAAAAAATGGACAACATGAAAGCTGGAAAAATAAAGGATTATTTCCTTAAAGTTGTATGAAGAAGGAGCAGAATATAGGAGGAAAACGGCAAGCTAAGGGAGTTTGAAGAAGGTCTTTACTTTGACAGGTTTAATGAACAAACCAAACCTGCAATGACTGATACGCTTCAGGATAAGACCATCAAAGTTAAATACTGTAAATAGGAAACACTAGAGAGTGGAACTTTAAGGTCAGCAGTGTACAACAATAATTCCTAAATGTAAAAAAGCAATTGAACTGACAATCTGAATAGGGGCTCCCTTAATGATGTAGGGACAAAATTGAAGATGCAGCACGTAGCAGCACTTACCCCCTCCAGCAGATTAGCAGGAGCACTGCAGGCTCCTTTCAGTACCCGCTGAAGGAACTCCTCCTGGTCAGGTATCCTGTCCTTGATACCTAAGCGAAAAGTGAAGAAGAAAGGCTGTGATTCTTCCTGCCAGTTAAAGATTATTCAGACAAGAAGACATCACCACACTTCCGCGCTGCCTAACTCAGAAAAATCTGCTACACACTCACCAGTAACACCTTAAAAGAACAAACAAAACAACAACAAAATGTTTAATGGAAATGACAAAGCAGTAGAATTTGGTAGGTGATCATTAAGACAACCACAAGCCTCTATAAAAATAAATCCAGTTCTGAAATCAAGCACACCTGTATGAACTCCTCACTTCTGCATATAGAGCCCATACCTTCAGGCACTTTAAGAATCTTCTTGTTCTGCTCACACCAGCCGATAGGGTGTAAATCAGCCGTCATGATATCACACCAAAAGTCAGCCTTGCGGTCTTCCCCGTAACCATCATAGCGCAACAGGAGCAGCTGCCCACAGGTAGTAATGATGGTGGCTACCCAGTAGGTGTTTTGGTCAGACTTGACAGCAACTTCTAGCTTCATACCAGGGGCAAAACCATTCTGCAAACTCGTATCCACCTGAAGAGGAGCAATAAGATCATCACATTTGAGCAACTCCCAGAAACTTCATGGAACAACAGAGGGAACAATTTAGACATGTTCATTAGCAAAAAACCCTCAAGCCAAATGTCATCCAGTCTCTTCAGAGAAACAACTTCATCACATCATGTGGCATAAATCCGAATGCACGCAGAATCATCCTTAATGAAATCTCCTTTGCATTTCAGAGTATCTTTTCAACCTTAAATCAATACCACGCAATTCATCTTCCAGCCCCGAACAAGACCTCCTCACCCATCACTGCAAGGCTTCCTGACTCACAGCCGGTCTGTCAAGACAGGCAAAATTAAAGGTCAAACTCAGCAACACAACTTTGCCTTTCTGTGTTAAGCTGTGTCTTCCAGCCACTCTGGCCAAAGAGCCTGTTTGAAGTACCTACACATGCTTTAGATAATGGTATCACTGCCTCTTCCACCATGCTCATTTAGGAAGTCATGAATCTGTATGAATTGCAGAATAAGAATTTTTAATGTCTCTATCCAAGAAGTTAAATAATTCTGCATGTAGCACTGGTACACAACTTGCATGCAACATAAACAGTATGTGCTCTTCTGTGAACTCGTGCTTTCATAGCAATAAAGCACCAAACACTGCGTGCTCTGTGTGTATGCATGTGCCGCGTGTAGGCGAGGAATCTGACTGTACCGCATTCAGTTACTGAGATATGAACTTACAAGAGAAGGCAAAACATTAAGTTTCTCATATCCCTAGCTTCTCCTAGCTCAAACACTCCTGACAGAGTGGAAAGACTTTGTTCCGTTCTCACTACAGCATGTTTCTGACCTATGCTTAATTCCATGGCCACAGTGTTAATAAAAAATTTAACAAGTCAGTCCTGCGTTCCCAGCTGAATGTCACTGGTATATGCTTTCCTAAGTGGTCCCAAGTTCCATTTCCTCTTTGAATCGACTGCAAGAAAGGCTTCCAGTGTGATGCAGATGCAGTAGATGTTTTCCGGGTTCTTTATTACCAGTTCCGCGCTGATGGTTCAGTAACTGCCACAGCTATTACAGTCTCATCAGCCAGCACATACTGGTTTGCTAAAAATAAAACTAGCAGAACCACATCAGAAAGAAAAGCATATGCTTCTTAACTGTTCATATCCTTCAGGTTAATACCTTTCACTTAGAGAAATCCCTTCTTAACACCAAAATCAGCAGGACCCAATACCTGCAGGTGTTTTCAAGTGGTATTACAGAGGTCATGGTTGTCTTGTTGAAGAGATGTAACTAAAGGCTTCATATTCTGATTCCTGAGAGAAAAGCCATAAGCTTGACACCAGGTCTGAGGAATCTGTGCAGCTCTCTATACCCGAACTTTCAGCAAAGCCTCATGGCAGAGAGAGCTTCATTCAGCGAAACCAGCAGCAACAGATGGAGCTTCCCCTGAAGTCAGGTGCATTTTTCTCACGCTGTCATTGATGTTCCCCAGTGGATACAGCAGAGCCCAAGAAGCTAGCACCCTCTCCTGGCAGCTGGGCAAGATGACACCACCAAGTCGTTTAAAGCCCGAAATTTGCTTTCTTTAGGTTGGCTCACAGAGCAGATCAGCTAGCAAGAGGTGCTGGGGAAGCTCCAAGAGGATTTTCTTTGGAGTGGTGAGTGTGAGAGCAGCAGCTTCCTGCTGCACATAGGGCAAGCTGAGATGGGCATGGGAGGCTAGGAACTGCCCTACTTGGGCAGTTCTGGACCCCAGACCCGCTTTCCCGTGGAGCATGATCTCCCTGATTTGTGCTGGGCCATGGGTCAGACCTGGGGACCTGATTCAGCTCAGGACACAATGATAAAGAACAGACAGAAAGTGTTAAGACCATGCAAGAACACAGAGCAAATATGTGTGTTCAGATGATGCTAACTAACTTGTTTTTAGTATATGTTCACAAACATATGTAAGTTGCAGAAAGGAATTTTAGAAAGTTCTACTGAAAGTGTATTTAGACTTGGGGGGTATGACAACACTGACATCCAGTGCTACTCCACATTTTTGGTAATCTCTTTTTCCTGCAAGATTGTAGGCAAAATAGTCACTTCAACTTCCATATTGTTTAATTTTTAAAATGCAAACAAATTAAACATTAAAACACCGCTTAATTTGAGGAAGCAGCTTACATTTTCCAATGCGTCTTGGTCACAAGAGCACACCTTTCACAATTAATATAAGCACACAAATACTAAGAAGTCCTCTCTCCCACCACTGAGTCTAGTTCTCTGCTAACAGAGGCTGTATAACCATGAATTACATTTTCTTAATCTGATCATGTACTCTCCTACACACGGGTTAGGTATTTCTCACCCACCACTCAGTGAGAGGCTGGTCAGTCTCACTACTTCAGTATTGAAACCAAGATCCAAACAAAAACCTTAAGCTTCCATCTAAAATTTATTTTTATTTATTTGTTTATACATGACCCTTTGCTCTTGTGCCAATATTATTCTTCAGCTTAGCATTTTTCACTCTGTTCTTTCAAGAGTACAGAAGTAGCTCCCTCTTAGCTCTCCTGACGGTAATTCATTAAAACATATCATTCTTCAAGGCAAGCAATGACCACCGCATAGATTTCCAACCAGAGGGACCGCTAGTCACTAGCGGAGAGATATCAGTATGTTCTCCACTGAACATCTCCCACCTGATGTATCCCGGAATCACACTAACATTTTTCAGGGCTTTGTCACACAGACAGGCTGTCACTATCCACTGGGAGGCACTGAGGTTCTCTTCCTCTACCTTTTCCAAGCCATTGCCTTCTAATGGACAGCAGAAATCCTGAGCACGTGACTTTGCATTACAGAATTTCTCTAACAGCAAAATCCGGGTGATGTGACACTCCTGTAAATATGCTCCTCTCTCTGCTTGTCAACTCAGTGTCAGCAGAAGCTGTCCAAAATTTTGTGCCAAGTTTATTACAGAGAACATCAAAACTGGCCTCCAGACGAATTCTAATGGGACTCTGCTAGCGAACGCCTGGCGGTTCCCCTTCTGAACATCCAGGCATCTATCATCAGTGCTACTGGCACCATGAGCCCTCCAGGCCATCTCTCTGTGCTGGGGTGCAGAGTGCGGTCAACCAAGCTCACCAAGCACAGCTCCTCTGTCACACTGCCCACACGAGGGCACCCAATGCAGCAGAAAAGGACTGGGTGACACTAGGCTTTGCCCACACCTGTGCACCAGAGCACTCTCCTCAACAACGTTACTCGCACCAGCAAAATTGCACCATGTTCTATATGTGTGGGGAATTACAACTATAAAAAAATGCGCATTTTCTTTAAACCTAGTGGGATTTTTACTGACCATAGCCACAGCAATCATACTTCTGCACTACTGCAAAATGCCACTGGTCTCTCAGTGTGGGCTGCATGGGCACCATCGTCCTGAGCAAGCTGGCTCTTGCTAGAGCCTTGGTACACTATGGAAAAACAAAGCAAGCACAGGCCTCTCCCCTTCAGAAATGAGATACCTGAGTATTTTGAACAAAAAAGCTTACAATTGCATCCCAGTGTAAGGAAGAGCCTGTGTGAAGTTTGCATTTACCTTGCATCTTTACTACTAACACAACTCCTGGATTTTAATATATTCTTTAATGTTTTGCACTTCTGCAAGTTACCTTTGGACCCAAAATGCTTTGTGATCCTTCACAAACAGACCTCAGTTTGTTTTGCTGCTGATTTAAGTCTCCTATACTGAAAGTGTTGATACCAGACCTGAAGGCTTGAGCAACACAAAGTGCTCCCCAAGCACTGTGCTACAGCCAGTCTTTGAAAGACTATTAAATAGTAGCTTTAATACAAAAAGTTGGATAAGGATACAGGCTGGCAGTCTGGAAGGTGTTTCAATTGCTGGAAGAGATCCAAAAGATCTGGAAACCAGCTCTATACAGCTCACCTTCACTGATGACCCAGTACAAGGAGGCAGACTTCACATTCAGATCTCACCCCATGGGACAGCGCACTCCAGAACTTTACCAACAAATGTTTGATTAAAGACGTCCAAGGACAAAGACAAGGGCTTATCAAGACCTCATCCTATCCATTAAGCCTTTGATTGACAATTATCCTAATCAGTTTTCTAACTACTACAGTCATGTGTTTGGCAGAGTTATTATTTACTCCTTGGCCTCCTTCAGAGCCACCATTAAAAACTTCTTTGAGCGCACATTTGAATCCTGCTGTTCAAGAACTAAACCACCAATTTTCTAAAGCTAGCTCCTCCATAGCAGTTGTCCAGTAGCAATTACAAAAAGGAGAGTCTGGCCAGTTTGGGCTTCCTGAGAAAAAATCACGCGTATCTTCCAGTTCAGAAAGACCAGGAGCCCCTTAACTTTCACTTAACTTGTGGATGGGATCACCCTGTGCTATATACAGAGAGGAAGACAAGAAACAATAACAAGAAGGTGAAATTCCTCATTCCTCTTTGCTCTAAGAAACATGACTCTAGTTAGTTTTCCAGATCCGAGAGCATCAGCTCACACAAGGAAATCTGAACATTCAGTGCATCTAAAAACCAACGTTGGAAACAGTGAGTAAACACACACTCGCTTACTCACATGTTTGAAAGATCCATGGGGGGCTGCTGTTGCTCCTGTGTCTTCTAGATACTCATCCCAATTGAACTCCATTTCTTCCACGCTGGAACCGGCATCTGCAATAAAAGCCAAACACCTCCTATTCAGTAACCTGTTGGTTTAAGTTTCAGGCTACGAAGAACTACAGCAAACCCATCTTCAATTCCAAATGACTGAGTACACAAGTGCACAGCCAAACTTAACCTTTTCTTTGTATGCAAAGGGCACTTTAAGTTGGATCTGGTCTGAAAAATAGTGAGATCCTGAGGATTTTGGTTAAACACAAATCGTTTAAATTTTGTGAGAGGTGAACACAGGCGGAAGAGTTCTGTAGCTCTATCAACACACATAAAAAAGTCTCAAAACTCCGGGCACACTGGACAACCAGCTCATTAAATTAAAAATCGTCCAGGAAACAGCAACACCGACAGTAAAAGGTTTGAAGACTAGAAGAAAAATTGAAATATGGCTCTCCTCTTTCTTAAGTCAGATAGCATTTATTTAGATACTATAAACCATCAAAAGCACAGCTTCAGGTTCAGAAGCGACAGGGACAACAGTGATATGCCATAAAAGAAAAGCTTTTTATTTTCATTTACAGACCGATTCTACCACCTGCACCATAGTTGTCTTTATGAATGAAAACAGGAGATTTCCATCTCAGTACCAGGGAACCTGATACCTTGTTTAGGTTTGAAAACAGAAATCTCTTGTGTATCATGTTACAATCATACTGCATGTCCAAAAAAATGAATGAAATACTCTAAGGTGCCCTTATCAGACCTATGGACATGGTGACAACCCGCTAAGTATTCTCCACAGCACTTCTTAGGCTTGAACAGCGAGCGGCAAATATTTGCCCAGAGGTCTGATCTACTTTAAATCATCTAAAAAAACCTACAAGCCCTGAGTGTAAAATAGGTTCATTTTCTCTTCAAACCGATTGTTAAGCTCATCTTCGACTTTCCATTGTAATTCTAGGAATTATCATTACCCCATATTTAGAAATGTGTATTCAGTTAACTTTTGTTTGCTGATGACAGTATCTGTTTTAAAGGCAGCTCTTATCTCTCCCAAACCCAATTTAATTTTTGCTATTTTTAAACAATCACAGCTGGTTACATTAGCCTTTCGTAAGCCCCAGAGCCCAAAAAATTCAGAGCTTGAATATCACCATCACTTCGGTGGGATAATTAACTTACTGAAGAAGCAACCTAGAGAAGGACAGAAGTAATTTTACTACAGAAATATTTTGAGGGTGTGAAGAGTGTTTGCAAGTTAGGGTGGAGCTAATCAAAGCTTTAGCTGCAAGTCATTCTGAGAAAAATATAATCTCACCACAAAATGTTGCTAAAACAGATGAAGATTTCTCAACTTATTAAAACAGCGTTTTACTTCAATATAACGATAAAAACGCTTAAGGTCACAGCTGCAGAACCAAAAGGGGGACTAAACATCATCTCAAACACAACATCTATGGTCAGTCAAAACCAAGAGTGAGCTTCGTCTGATTTTCCAGAGAACGCCAGCACACCCCTTCCTACTGCAAAGCACCCAGCTGCTCAGCAGCGGCAAGAACTCCACTTTCATTCAACTCCAAACAGTGCTTTGTACATAAAAAGCGCTGCTTGCAACGTCTAACGCATTCCTGTTTGAAGAGAAACATAAAGCAACGCGACCGCTTTGTGCTTTTTAACAAGTTTGAAAGCCCAGCAGCTCGACCTGGGAATACTACACAGACCTTGAGACTTTCCAGTCGCACTCTTTACCAACCGCTTGCGGCACCGGGTCTCCAATAAGGTGTTATCATCAGATAACTGTCTAAGGGGCAGTTAAGCTCCTTAAAAGAGGCACAGGTCACTTAACATACTGAAAGGGTCAATTAGTAACTTATGCTGCCACTTAATTGCTACAAGAAGCTCCTGAGAAAGCCAGTTTGCATGGTGCTCCAGCTACCCTTTTGCCTCCTAACTACAGTTGAAACCAAAAACCAGTTCCCAACTGGATTGGGGTTACCCCAGGTCTGTTTTCATACCCAAAAGAGCTGTTTCCTTTCAGGTCTGCACTGAGGTGAGAAAAGCTTGGATTGCTTTTTATTGTGAACACTCCTAAGAGTGAACTCCTCAGCTTGTGTTTGCACTTTAAGGAGGTTTTACAATTAGATGAGACTCGGTGATCAGGCTCGCACATCAAGCAGGGATCTTGCAGTGTTGTGGAGCTCAGGTGCTTCCCTTCCTTCAGGAGACTGACCCAGCTGAGGGCCCTGCTTAGCTGTAGGGCTTACCAACCTCTCTGCTGCCTTTCACACACGGCCATGGATTCCAAGTTATTTAGTGCAGCGCTCACTGAATCCACGTGGAACGTGAAAAGCTCACTGAATAAAGCTCCGAGCAAAAGTGCTGTGTGAGGTTTGACAAGGAGAGTGGTGTACTAGTTTTTTAATTGTGGTATGTGGTAGGCCTTCATCAACCATGAAAAATCTTGGAAATCAAGTGTCTGTCTTTCAACATCTGAGTGTAGAAACGCTCCAAGAGTGTGGTGAAGGACCAGCTCTCTGGGAATGCTCCCGCTGGCTGGAAATCTTTGAGAGTGGGAATCCAATTGCTGCCCTGGTTTTATTGGCAGGACAGTTGCAGCAGAGCAGGCCCTGGTTACCCAAGCCTTTGATCTAGTCTGTTGGGATTTTTTTGCAAGACCCTACTGCCCAGCACCGTCCTCAGAGTTTAGCAGATCCAGGGATGCACAGAGAACCAGTTTAATGAAGCCACATTCCTGAGGGGCCATATGTCTCTATTAAATGTCCTGATCAGTCTGAGTTCAAACTACCCAATAAAACCTCAAAAATTTACACAAAAAATTCCCACTACTGCGAGAGAACTTGCAAATTAATATGACACATGACAACAAGCAAACCTACACTCAATCCATTTAATCCTAAAGCACAATTTATTAACCTAATACTGCATAGGTGTATATATATGTACGTTTTCTCTTCCTCCCCTTATACTTAATGGTTACAAGTCCTAAATTAATTCAGCTTTCTACTACATGGAGATATATTTTTCTATATAAGGCAGTATGACTGGGCCACACATTAGCTCAGTAGCAAAACACAACTTTGGCAAAGGTGCGGAAAGAAAATAGACACAATTCTCATTTCCATGACCTCACCAAACAACTAGTTTTCGTTAGAGAGCTTTCAAATCGAGCTAACTTTTTCTCTTTTCTCAAGTAAAATCCGAGAAGCATCCCACAGAGGTTCTGTAAAGAATGCTTGTCTGCTCTGGAGGTGAGAAAATTGCCTGTAAGAATATTAGAAGTTTCCTAGGTAGGCAGATCGCTTCTCATTTATCACTATTTCTATTAAAATTATTGTCAACACTAACTCTTCCTTTCTCAATTTTACCATGAATTATGTCCTGCTGCTCTCTGAGACATATAGGAAGAGAAAGAATACTGAACTGTACCATCTGGACACAAGAAGGTAGTGAAATATTAAGGACATTAGCCCTTAAATATACCTGCAATGGAAACAGTCTACATCAGACTATTTTGATCTTTGGATTTGAGTTAAATTCTCACTGCAAATAATTTTCATGCATTTTTAATGTGACTGAGTTGAAGCCTGTCATATTGGACATTTTAGTACATCACACTGAAGTCTGCAAGACCTTCAATTAAGGCTAACCTAAAGGTTTCTCACCCTGAAACTTAGATATATTTCAATCTGATTTTAATAACAGTTAATCTTTTCCATCTATACCAGCTGCAAGGCCATGAATAAATAAAGACAGGTTGGAATTTCAGCAGCTGAGAAAGACTGTGACAAGAATGAAAGTTGTCTTTTCCCCCTCATAGTGCAGCAGAGCATCACAACCAACCACCTTAACCACTGTCTGGGTTTTTGCAGGCAGAGAGCTAGTGTGTAAAACCCAAAAAGACGGAGGGGAATCTCTAGAAACTGCTAAAAATCATCAAGTGGAAAAAATTATGCCAGCCAAAGAATGTGAAGGGTATGTTCCAGTAGTGGTTGAGACTGGCCTAACTCAAAGCATTTCAGGAAACAATGTTAGAGGGCACAACAAAACAAATACGCTTATGCTTATATGGGTGGCATTTGCTGGAAACTATCATTGAACTTGCAAATAAAGCTCTCTTTGGTTATTGTTTGCTTTTCACAGCCATCCGTACTCAAATCAGGCACAAAAACAATGCCCAGGAAAGTACCTGTTGAGTAATTGAGCAAATGAGCATCAAACCCTTCTCAGCTATTCCAAAAGCACAGAGAGGACTGTGTGACCTCTGACACTTTCTGAGAAAGATGGGAAAATGTTGATAAAGGTCTTAGAACAGAGGTGTGTGCTATCAGCCTGTGAATAATACCCCATCGCTGACCATGTGTGCAGCTCCTTACTGTTGTTCTCAGCCACTCAAAACCTTTACACACGCTACATGACCGAAGTTACCAGTTTCCACTAGCAGAGGAAACAGTATCTGCATGTGCCTGGAGACATTCTGCGCACCTGTGCACACTGGTTTTTCTTGCTTATGAGGATATAATGTTGACAACAACTTATTGACTATAATTAATCAAAAAGTATATTTCAGCATCATAAAGCAGATGACAGCATTCTGCTAAAAGCACTGTAGATTAAAATCATGTCAGTAACGCTGACAGGAATTAGACTTCCATGAAGTAAAGGTACAAAAACTACCAACAATAAACTGTCCTATAAGAAGAGTTGCTTGTTTTGTAAATACCAAAGGCAAGCAATATATAGACAAAATCCTTATCCAATTGTTTACACCGGAAACTTTATTTTATATTAACTGTATCAACGCTACAGGTAATGACCTCCTCAAGCAAAACGAAAAAAACACAACAAGCCAAGTCAGAAAAATGGATTGTCCCTTATCTTGTAAGAATGTATGTTCCCAGAACTGTTTGAGAAAGCTTTTGGTATCCCCAGTCATCTCAGACCAACACTTTTCCCAGCCTGGTGTTTCAAGGTGAACCCAAACCTGAGCTAATTTATCATAATATACCACTCCGCAGCAGGTTAGGAGTTGATATCCCAAGCCTATCAAACCGGGCACACCAAGGCGCATCAGAAAAACTGGATAGATTACAGCGGCAGCAAACAACTTCGGTTATCTGACTTTTTAAACCAGAAGCACAACCTTGTCAAAATACTAAGAACAAGATAAACACAAGGACAGAACAAGATAATATTAACCACTTTGACAGACAAATGCCTTAAAATAGTAGGGTTAAAGCCACTGAGCTTTTCACAAGCTCATCTCATAGCAGTACCATGAAGAGGAAAGACAAAGACACAGCTTCTTAAAAACCCAGCTAGTCAGGTGGGTCAAGTTTTGTTCTCCTTCAAGGCAATCAATGATATACCCTGCCTTTGAAATAAAGCAATAACAAACATAAGCCCTGTGGCCAGAGTCTAACCCACAGTTACTGAAATTTGAGTTTCTCCCTGTATACAGTACACGGCATCACTCACGTGCACTATGAAACGTTCACTGCGCTCATTTTTGTTCCACCTCGCTTGCCAAGTTTTGTGAGAATTGTTAGCCAGGGAGCTCAGCTGGACTATTACCTGCATCATACTGCTGTTCTCCATTCATCTCCACAGTAGCCCAGTGGTTATTTTGAGCAGCCAGAAGCAGGGGAATCCAGGCTGTCACGGTTTGGTGGTCATGAGTTGCCTCCTGTCTTCGATTCTCCTGGCAGCCAGGGCATTCAAGAAGGGATCCTGAATAAACCTGAAAAGAACAACTGATAAGAAAATCTTTATCAGACTTGACTTTTAAGATACATGAAAAGCATTACTCCAGCAATAAGCCAGAAACCTTAAAGCAAACAAGGGCATCTCACTGCATTTATGTATGTTTAGCTATTCCACATCCCTTATCTGCAGACCAAACCGATTCTAGAAAAAAAGTATTTCCTAAATCAGCCAATTATAAAGCTTTCAACAACTCTTCAGCTCCCCAACAAAGCTACCCCTCTCAAAAGAACCTTTAACTCTTCACAAGGCTAGAGAAGCAGAGAATTAATGAAGTCATGGTTTAGGAACAAGACAAAACAAGTATCCAGCTCCTTTGTCACCCGGACCAAGGAATATGTCTAAAGTCGAGAAAGCGAAACTTATACTGACAAAGAAAGAGTACAACAAGGCTTGTAAATGTCTGCTTAGCCTGGAGGGTATGAATACTTCAGCCATTTGCTTTCCACAAGCCTTCAGACAATTTGCAACTCTGGTCTGGAACAGCTATAAGACAAGTTTAAAAATATATATACATTTTAAACTTACTAGATTTTTACACAGTTCAACCAAGGAACCACCACTTTATCAGTTTAAGAGGACTTGAAGACACCAGTGAACCTGTTCTGCTATGGCACAGTAGCTCATTCATTACCAAAATACTGTCTATTATGTAAGCGGTAAAACCCCCTAACACTCTGTATACTAAGACAAATTCAAGGTATGTATTTGTATTTGAATTTCATTTTACAGTATTTTACCAGTCTTAAACTTTTCTTTGGTTTTTATGGCAGTTCATTTTACTGTATATTGGCTGGTAAAACACATTTTAAGGTACATAAGCACGGACGAATCTGTAAGAAACACAAGTTACTCAGCAGATGGAAACACAAAAATCTGACTTCAAAATGAGTATCACAAATGAGAGATTTTACAGTATGGTACTGCTTCTGAAGGTGTACCTGAGATTTCACTTCTGAAAGGTATAACTGGATTGGACACACAGTAACTACAGATGACAGACACTTCCCAGCCCTTCTCTTTCTGAAAGGGCACCTTCCATCCTACCACCACTGCACGCAGACCTTACGCAGCTTTATGCATGCTGCAGTTGCTTTTCTGTCATCATTCAAATAAGCGGCTTGTGGGCTGCAGCTGATCTGGAAAATTCTAACTAAATGGTTGTGGGTTTTTTCTTTGAAAATCTGTTTGTTAAACACTGAAGCATTTTGAAGCAGTTTTATCACAGGGAAGTTTAAGCGGGAGAGCAACTGCTCCTGTCAGCATGCCTGCCCAGCTCCTCAGGGGTGTCTCAGAGTAAATGAAGAAGGCAGCAGCTCCTGTAATCCCAGACTCGAAGACTGGGCAGACACCCTTGGCTGGGACTGGAAAGGGCAGTGTCACCGGCCCTGCTGATACCAGTATCTTTAGGCTCCCATGGTCCCCACACAAAGCAAGTTAAGCAAAACATGCCTCCATCATTTAGACAAAGAGAACTTCGAAAGAAAACAACTTGTAAACCTTCCCAAAGTACTGTAATTCCATTTTATGGAGGATTTCCATGGCTGAATTACAAAATGCTGTGTAGCAGGCTGCAAATGTCCTAAGCATGTCTGTGGAGCATCCAGGTTTGGTAGCTGGCAATATCACATCAGTCAGTTCAAGCTCGAGTGACACTTAACTGCAAGTGAGACGTCAAAGTTGTACTGTAGACTGAGTTTCAGTTTATGGCATGAATTCCATGGAACTGCAGTGCAAAGCACTGAAAAGGCTCCTGTACACGACATCAGGAGTTTCGTTCACACACAAAAAACCCCAACAAATGAATAGATTTAGAGAAATATCCACTAACAGTTATCAGTGGTGTAGGAAGTTCTCAGCTACAATAAAAAATACAGACAACTTAAAAAATTTTCATTACATTTGGGAATAAAATTTTTAAGAGTTGCAGGAGGTATCATTAAGAGCTCCTACTGAATGGCAGCTTAATGCCACAAAAAAAGGAATGTAGAGAAGATATTAATGCGGTTTTATTCATTACAACTTCAGGAATTCATCTGGAAGGGAACTCAGCTGCCAGTTTCCGCTACACTGCTTCTAACCTGCTCCTCTCCAGCTCAAAAAGACTGTGCTCAGCAAATACCTACACGGTCACAAGTTAAATCTCAATTCCGCTGTGGGTCTAGGAGAGAGCTACTGAAAAATCAAGCACAGGTACCAATCTCTGTCAGTCTCTGCTGGTTTCTTATGTACCTCTCCCAGGCTCTCAAGACACAGCAGGGCAAGGTAAGCGACCACAAATGCACAATCCCAACCTATCTTTCCTGACGACTTTCCTCCTGTAGCCAGACCGACAGGCTACGCTTCCATTTTTTTCTATCCTTTATGAAATAATGCTAGAAGATGATGTCACTGGCAACGTGCACGATGCTTGGCACACAGTGAAGGATCAACCAGCAAAATACTTATAAATCATTAATCAAAGTATTTCTGGGTAATGGCCACGGCTAAGCCAAAACAAAGGCAATGCTGTGGAAAATGCTCAGCAAAGCACGTAGTCCAACAAACCTGGGGAGATGCCACTGGTTTCTAACAGTGTAGTCCTGGTAAAGGACCCTCAGGATTAAATTGCAATTAAGATATTTTCAGTTTATGGGATGCAGCTCTCAATTAACTTCTCTAACGAAGCTAGGTGATGTATAGCTAACTTACTCTTTTTTTTTCTGCAACATGTAAATATTTAAGACACCGCTCCCCCCCCCCAAAAAAGCCCCTCCGCAAAACCAAACATCAAAGAGGCAGTCTATTTGAAAGATGCCAAATACTAGCAGCTCTTGTTGAAGTTGATTGATATTCTGCCCAAGTCAAGTAGGGTAGTTATTCAGGATTTCATAAGCAGCTCTGGTGTTTTATGTACACAAAATTGAGAGTACTTGTAATTAGCACCCGCCATGGCTGATGCTTACAGTCTGGCACCCCAAAGATTATCTTTTGATAAATCTCGAGGGGAGGGGAGCACAACTGCTGCTGGAACAGAGCTGATTTAGAAATACTTTGGACTCTTCAGTCTCACTCCTGCATTTCAAACCTCCTTTCAGCACATGAAATATTCAGATGTTAGCAACTGGAGGCAGCATTAAAAACAGTTACAGTTCATTAAAGCCAGATGGCTCACTTGAATATGAAAAGACATCAAACATAAGTTGGATGTTGAATTAAAGTAAATCAGCTGGTGTCTGAGGCTTAATATTATTTTAAAACAAAGGCACATGAGACAATGGGGAGAGGAGACACCCCTACAGACTGGGGAAGAAGCTACAGAAGGGATGAGGTTTCAGCAAATTCCTTCATCCAAAGGCATCCAGTAAAACCTATTTCAAAACTCCGTATCTACCATACAGAGCTTCGCTCTGCACAGACAGGCAGCAAACCTGTTGCAGAGGTCTGTCAGAGCACTCAAGGGGTTCTTCAGTGCTAGGAACCCACAACTCTACCATGGAACACCGAGATAAACCTACTGCAAATGCAATCAGGAAAGGTAAAGGTGCTTTTTGTTACTCTTGGACCATGCCCTGGAGGCGAGAGGAGAGGGGGGTAAATGTCCTCTGGGTCCCTATGTCCATTCACACATATACTTGTGCTTTCTCACTTCAAGGAAATACTAATTATGTTGTTCCCTATGAGGGGAAGTGGCACATGCCCTTCATCTGAAGAGTTTTTGTAACTAATTCTTCATTGTAGGACTCACAACCAGTCATTCCTGTGCTTCCTCATAGACTTTAACTCAATGACCCTTTCAGCAAACATGCACCATTGATCTTCTTAATGCCCAAGTTCATCATAAAAGCTCTTCTGTAGTTAAGATCTAGACCTCTTCTGATAAAATTAGCTGGAAGGAGAGATTTTTCCTTCACAGACAGAAGACTCTGCACCAACATTCCACACCAGTGGTTCCAATTCTGTCGCTGCAGCAGATGGAACTCTGGAACACAGGGGCACAGACCCTCTCAAGCCTTATTCCTGATGCTGTCACAAACAATTCCAATTACAACCTGCGACCAGTTCCAGATGCTTACTTGCCCTCTGCTTTTACTATTACTGGAAAAATAAGCAATTTCTACAGCCTGCAAAAGACAACTTCAGGCTTTTCTTAAACCTTTTTCCTAATCTAACACCACTAGAGTCAACCATTAATACAGGCATCAGCTGCCCCTTTCACTCCAGGGGGATGGGACAGTGGCTCCAGGGAACAAGGGGAACGTGTTCCAATCAAGATTTGTATGGCACTGGGTACCTGCAGGCCACACATCTTATCAACACACAAGCAGATTTAAGCTAGGAGAAATGCAGTTGTGCAGGGTCCTTTATCCTGGGAGATAAGCCAGGCAGAGAACATCGAGTTTTTTGAAAACACATTTGCACCCTCTCCAAGAGACTCCACCCAGCCTGACTGAGCTGCCAACCTGTCACTGACAGAAGAAAGTCAAAAAAGAATGACAACTTAAGCTGAAGTGTTCTAATTTCCAGTCTAATAGATTAAAAACCCACCAAACCAAAACAACAAAGAACATCCATAGCACAAACTGAACCCAATAGAATAGACTATTTAGGTAGGAGAACTTTATTTTAGGTCCACTTACAATATGTAGTACTTGGTTCCTCATCAACACTTAAATGAAATCCTTTACAGGTATAAGGGTGAGTTTTGCATCACAGTAGTTTGGAGCACCCTTAGTATTTTAAGCACTAAAAAAGTAAGCTAGCAAGCAAATTCCTCAATCAGAAACCAAATCAACAGCATTGAAGAAAATTAACTGCCAAGGTATTAAGTGCAAGTTTCATTCACTCTCTTGTGGCAACGCACTCGCAGCACAGAAACACCCAAACCCCTGATATTAGGGTCTCTACATTTCCTTAAAACAGCCGTATCCTTTTTGGGGAAAATGTTGGCGACTCTGGCTAGACACTGCTGCCAGCCCAGTGGAAGGATCCAGCTGATTACCTGCCATATCAGATCAGCAACCATCTCCATCAGGGCACAACGGCAGGTATTTGCCTCCTTTGAAAAATTCTCACCCTTGAAATCCAGACCAAGAGAGGCAAAAGCAAGCAAATATTCAGACCAGCGTTCAGTAGAAGAAATCTCTAATATCTGTGATGGCAAGGAACTGTTTAAAATTCACAGATAAGCAAACGTCTGCATGATCACTTCTGCTACACTTGGATAAGCAACTCACCAAACCCCACAAAGCCGCAGTGCTGCAGGACCGCGCCAGCCGCCAGTGCTTTGCTCCCTCTCCCCCACTCAAGGATTTTTTAACTCCATTCACACCACGTAAGAGCAAAGCAGGCACAAAATCAGCTTCTGGTTAACCTGCCACGTGGAGTATGATTCTCGCTTCTTCTGTGATTCAACAATCACATCAGCGCTTCTCTTAAGTGTCTATGAACTTTTCTTCCACACCCATAGTACCAGAAGGCGAGGACACAGCCATCAATATATTGTAATTATTTTCTTGGGAAGCAAAGTATTATACATACCTATACTTCTATGCCCTTTCCTTTGCCCCATCTCCCTGTCATTCTTCTAGCCGGAGCCCTCAGTAGGTGTCCTAGTTCTCCAAGAGAGGGTCTTCACAGCCCCATACTTCATGCCAGCTCCTAGTTCTCTAAGCCTTTTAGAGTCAAAATAGGGTTTAAGACCTTTCTTACAGTTTTATGTCCTCTTATTTAGCCACTTAACAGTCAGAAGCCTGGTGTGGTGAGTTAATCTTGGCTGAGCGCCATGTACCCACCAAGTTGCTCTCTTGCTTCCCCCCACATCCCTCCCTAAACACAACAAGGGGGAAGAGAATAAGGTAGAATCAGACTGTGAGTTATGACAAAGGCAGTTTAATAGGAAAAAGAAAAAAAGGCTGTGTGCATGAAACAAAGCAAAGCAAAAATACAAATTGAATCTCTACTTCCCGTAGCAGGTATGTCGGGTGTCTCCCGGGAAGCAGGGCTCTGATGCACATAGCAGTTGCTCAGGGTACAAATGTCTTCTCTCACAGATGCTCTCCCTCCTCTCCTTTTCCTCAAGGTTTTATTACTGAGCTGATGCCATATAGTATGGAGTACCTCTTTGGGCAATTTGGGTCAGCTGTCCCGGCTCTGTCCCCTCCCAGGATCTTGTCCACCCCATCCCCCTGGTGCTGGGCCAGCTCTGCTCAGCAGCAGTCACAACACTGGTGCCTTATCAACAACCTCACAGCACAGTAAGAGCTGCTGTGGGCAACACTGACTCCATCCCAGCCCAACCCAAAGCACGTGGATAACACTTAAGCCATTTCCTACCTTTCAGTTGTATAAACAAAGTAAGTATTTCACAAGCATTTGCCTTCCTAGTATCTCACCCTTCACAAACAAAAGACAAAGTGGAAGACTTCTCACATGTCCAATTTAGGCTGGAATTCAAATTTTTCAAGCCATTTTAATTGCTGTTGCGCGACAAGCAAAAATCAATTTCAGTTCCTTCTGTAGAAAAGAAAACTACCTGCCACAGAGGCCTTGGCTCAGCACTGTTACCACGCTCCAGATCTTTCCAAGACAGCCCTACAAGGCCCAGAAAGCAAGCGACAGACAGGCAAAATAAAGTTTGATGCTTCTATAACAAAGTAATAAAAATACTACTGATTCCATTAAAGTCACAGCTGCCAAAGGAATTATACTGTCCAACATGAAGAACAGAAACCTTTGGCTGACTTGCAGTTCTTTAAGCATTATTTTTACACACACACATGGAGCAGAGGGTCTGTAAATAGGAGCTTGTTTGCTTGCTTCTGTAAGGATTTATCACCGATAAACAGCTTTCTTGCAGGTCTATGATCATCAACATTTTTTTAGGTCATCTTGACAGCATATTGAGCGCTACAAAACAAAAGCAAAACCTTCCTGTGTTACTCCTATATTTATAAAATAACAGAAGCAGCTACGTCTCCACATTATTTGCAGTTGCTAGACCAATGGTAACCAAACCTAGCCTGAGTTTACCACCTTCCATTATCAACCCTCTAGCCTGTCTCTTAAGAGTCAAACGGTACAATTTTGTTCATTTTTAACAGGCCACAGGTTGGTCCTGGTGACCAACCCTTCTTCAAAAGCATGACTCATTTCTTAAGTTTTAACCTCTCTAATCTCTCTCAACCCAGTCTCTACTCCTATGAACTTTTTTGGCCTTTGTCCTTGCAAGGACAAAATTATGTTCGTCTTAACACTGAACTCCTGCTCCTTGCAAGCTCTCCTGGAGCCACGGCACAGGATTCCTGGAACCCCCTTCATCTTTTCCTGTCAAGAGCACGCTCAAGTGTTCTTATCTGAACAGCTTCTGTATGGCCTCTGAGAACCAAACCCATTGAACATGAAGATTATATATGTATAGATATGCAAATAGGAATGATTATCACCAGAGTCAGATTAATTATTAAAACTTTTTTCTATTTCTCTATCACACCTGCACTACAATCTCTGCTCACAGATGAGTACTTGTAACAGTTCCATCCTTCCATTGCCCAGCTACTTCCACTAAATCTATTCTAACAGACGAGAACTCCAAGCTGTTCATCCCTCTCATTCCAGCAGCAACACTGAGACTCCTCGAGAGAACTGTATTTAAAGAACACACCTTATGTTCTTACATTTCCAAGGAAATTCTCAGAAAATATAGAAGAGGCTAAGATCTGCTGTGGAGAATCCAGAATGCAAGCATCATTAGCAACCCCTGCTTATGATACATCTTGTGACTCCAAAGCGTGCTTTATACCTCCCAAATGCAAGGCATGCCAGGACTACAGGCACTGTTCCCTCCACAGCTTTATCTGACTCACCCATGCCCCATGGTGACCAAACCTCAAAATCCTGTTGTGCCACCATTAGGATTAGGGTTAGGGTTCAGAGAACCTACAGCTCCAGGGACACTGGTGCTGCAAAAGTCATGCCAAGAGGAGCACGGCACTGCCCCAACATTGCTCCCTCCACATCATCTTACCTTGTTCACCCATGCCCCATGGCCACCGAACCTCAAAATCCTGTTCCCACCACCAACAGGGCTAGGGTGCTCTGCAGGGGAGGTTAGCCCACCTGCACCACTGCAGTCCATCGCAGTAATAAACATATTTTTTATTCCAAGGATTTATTAATAAAAAAGCCTTTGTTTCTGACAGTTTTCCCAGGGTTTACCCAATGCCCACAAACAAAGCTGTTGGAACACTGACACACACCGCTCTTTTAAACCATTGCTGCTTCACACACGGACACCTTCGGGACTCAGGTGTCATACAAGGCACTTACACAGCAGCACCCCAGCTGTGCTCCTCGTCCCTCTGGCAGAACCCTTGCCGTGCCTGCAGCAACGGAATCGCACTTGCAGCTCCCCAGCCTGCATGATGGACAGAGGCGGTTGGGTCACCACGGCCAGCTGCAGGACACAGCCGGCTTCAGCAGCAAAATCGTGTCAGAGCCCCTCACATCAGGTTAAATTCAGCAAGTCGCTGGCATTACGCAGACAAAGAAAAACCTTGCAGCAGACTGAAAGGTTACAGCCCGGCAATCCTTTCTGCCTTGAAAATGTGGAAATGTTGTCTGTGAATGTGCATTTTTATTAGCACAGAAATATTTACCAGAGAAAAGGAGAATTTGTTTTGTTATAAAATGTGTCCAATGCTCACACTTTTAACTCAACCTTTTAGTAGAGCTCCTTGTACATGATAGGTTATTATTTTTGGTTGTTGTTTTTTTTTTTTTTAAACACAATTCTGCTGATACAATATGTGGTGTTTATCTCCTTTCATTTAGGTTATGCTAATTTATGCCAGTTTGTCAAACCCAGTCCCTGCCTAAAGTCCAGTTCCTTCCAGGATTTGACTTCTCACTTGGACGTGCCTGACTATACACGTAACACACTTAAAACTGGAAATCCTCGTTAATAAATGTTGAAACACTCAGGTCCAGATCAACAAATTATGAGACCTGTTTTTACAACCTGTGCTGGGTTATCCATCAGGGAAAACAATTTCCATGAGGCTACACAAAAAGTCCAGGTGAGAATGTAAGTTCCAGCTCCATTCCCAGCTAATTCAGGTATCACCGGACAGCCAGAGGATTCACTCGACAGGGGAACAACACACAATAGGGTGTTCCAAAAGTTCCTTTGTCATAACTGGTTGCAAATAGAAGCTATTCAGAATTGCTAAATTTGATTCTTCAACATCTAAGACAGTGGGGGGCTTGCCAAATCATTCTGGTTTGCTTTTGGTTTTTTAAGTGCAGAATTTCCCGCGTTATTCTGCTTTCTCCATCTACTTTCTGTGGCATACAGACTACAAGAATATTAGGAGCTGTCGGTCACATAAAGAAAGCAGACAGAACAGACTAATCTGTTTTCACTGTCGACTTTTTATTACATATCCTATAGCACAACCGCAATTGCCTAAAGTTACAAGTTGGATATGAAGATGAAGAAAGAATGTGAAGTTCCTTCTGTTTCCGAATTCCAGACAATAGGTCTGTATAAAACGCCCCTGCATAAAAACAGGCAGCACGAGTGAGTAAATAATCTGCCAGTAACATGTAGTATAATTCATGGCAAGATAAAATAGAGCACTCAAGGAGAAAGAAAATGACTCCTACCCCTAACTCTGCATCACCAGCACATTCAAGCATTGAGTCCCACATGACACAATGATGTGGTAACAGGTGCCTGCCCCACAAAAAGTGATAAGCAAGAGCTGAACTGCCAGCAGCAACTAACAGCCATCACATCCAGGGATCCCTTCAACTTAGTTTGAGCAGCCTTCAGGAGAAATGTACACCTCTACAAACAAAGATTTGGTTTCTTAAGTTTCCCCACAGTAACTACATTACAATGATGGGTATAGGAACCTGGGTTAGACTTTTGAAGTGAAATGATTAAACTTTTTGTCAGAGTCATCACCAGTCTTGTTCTTCTGGCTTGAAATAAAAATGCACAGGACTCGCTTGGATGCTGTTCAAGAGACAACTCTGAGCCAGTGCCAAGATTTGAGATCTGCAGCACAGAGCCCTAGAAAGCAACCCGTGGAGAGCTGTAGGTGGCAAAGTGGAGCGCATAAGCACTTAACAACTATTAGCTCCAAAGGAAAAAAAGAAAATCATGCTCCTTCCATGGTCTCAAGGAAGAGCACTTTCACTGCTAAGTGGTAGAAGACAAAGCACCAATGGATGAATGCAATTAAGGATACAATTGTCCGCTATCCACGATGTGAAAGAAAAGTGTTTTAAATCAAACAGTCCATTCATTGCACATGTATTTTAGGCAATTAACAAAGATACAGATTAATCTGTAGGTGCTTGAAACACAAAAATTACTGGAGAAATCTGCAAAAATTCATCTGTTAGAACACTAGATTTGAAAACGAATTTCAATGCATGAAGGGTCAGTCCTGCAGATAAATTATGAAGGTCAGTGCAGTCTTAACGAAATTACAATAAATAGCTCCATAATACCGCTAAGAGGCTTGATTTATTCAAACAAGTCCTCTCTGTCGACTCATACTCTGTGCATACATTATAAGTAAGTCTTTGAATAAAATCTGAGTGGGACATTCAACTTGGCTCAGCACTCCAGTCACGTAAGAGGAAAAACCTTGCAGCACCTTCCAAATCTTTTCTGGAAACTGAACTCCTACTCCAGAGAACCACCGAATGGATGTCACCACTGCAGACAATATAACAGTTAAAGAAGACATGGAAGAAGAAGGAAAGTACTTTGCAAATATGACACTTTAAAAAAAAACCAAACACATAAAATGTTTTTAATATGTAAAAGCATACTCATTCCTACCTGTTTCCTTCATCGTGGCATTGAAATAGTACATGATACATAAAAAAGTAATATTATTACACCCATTACTTAGAAAAGCTCCTAAACCAGAAGCTACACACAGAAAGGGCAACTCTCCTTCAAATGACAACACAACCACAGGAGAAACTCAGATCCCATCAGCCAGTGAGGGCTCACACCACCCTCCTCCTATTTAAGACCCACACTAAAGCCCAGCTTAACACCAGAGACACTTATTCCCAGCAAGGACATTCTCCACCTCAGGAATACAGAAGTTTAAAGGTTAGAAGCTAAACCTATTCATCAACTCATTGAGGACAAGTTATAGATCCCATTTCCCTAGAGCAAGCAGGAACTCCAACAGATCTCCAACAACTAGTCCACATTGCTTGTGAAATCCCAGCCTATCTCCTAGATTTCAGTTCAAAAATAAGACTTGCTGGTCTAACCTTTGGTTCCTATTTTTAAAATATTGGCACTGATATTAGGAGACAACAAGAGGAGCAGCATCTCATCCATACTTCTTTTCACACAAAGAGTCTCGGGTTTTCTTCCCTCAGCAAACTACTAACCCCTGTTAGTCAAATTCTCAATGGCAGGCTAGGGAGAAAATTAAGATGGAAAACAGCTAGTTTCAAAGTTTGTACTTTTGGTACCATATAATTTCAATTTAAACAATTCAAGTTTAAATAATTTCAATTTAAAAAAACCTTAGGGAATAATTGCATTTGGTTTTATGCATGCTAATAATAGTGGAACATATAGTCTACAGAGATGCAATCGTGAAATAAACTGTTTTCCAACAGACAGAAACCCTATTTTAACTAACAGCAGCACTAGGAAAAAACCCATGATTGCAAATAAAAGCTGCAGAAGCAAAGAGTAGACAGTTTTATCAAAAGCACTCACTGCAACACCTTGAGCTGGATCATAACAGACTCAGAACTGGTAATTTTCCTTATGAAGAAATTAACTTACTCCTAGGTAGCCAGCACAGGTCACAGAACAGGGAAATAAAGCAGGGAGAGCCTGTGGCTGCAGAAGTTTTCTATAGGAAATGAAAGCAAGTATTATTTTCCTTAGCAAAGACTCTCTGCTACCTACCATCAAGAAGTAAGCCTCAGCCTACCACACGAATTCAAGCGCTGGAGCTAATACATTTGGGAAATGATAAACAGAAAGAGGATTTTTAAAAGCAACAACCACACCCAACAGTCATTTTACACACTCTACAAAGCCACCTCATCATCAAGACCATCAGCACTCGGGCCTTGCTTTCAGAAATGCTAATAAGCAGTTTTTCATTTCAGATGAAAAACTCTCACGTCAGAGAGTAAATGAGCCTATAAACTTTCAAGAGCCAGGACTCCATGCCTGTTGTGTCATTTTCTTCACAAAACCACGTTTCGGGACTTCTATGCCTCAGGTTTTTATTTTCATAGCTTCATCTCAGTGTTTCATTACCGTGAAAGGCAGCGTCTCATTACCGCACAAGTATTGGAACGCTACCAAATCGCACTGCAGGCAGCAGGTGCCAGCACCACCACTGCAGCCGTCCCCTCCCCACCCACTCAGGGAGCCAGCAGCGGGCACATACCCCCTGCTCCGCAGCACAGGACAGACTCTGAGAAGGGGCTGCACCTCCACTCCTCCTCCCAGTCATCGCTGCTCCTCCCTGGGCCCAGTAAAGCACGTGCTGCCTCCTGTGCAGCGTCACCCATTTCATGATGGTACTACACAAGGAGAAAGACGATCAGCGCCTCAGGATGGAGCAGATGTTTGGAGCAGTTGAACACAAAGGTATCATCGTCCCCTTCTGACAGTTCACCACAGCTCGGAGAGCTCTCCGTGCCCTGCCCAAAGTCAGCTTGGGGCCAAGGAGCAATGAGGACAGTCTCCTTCCTCCTCCTCACAGCTCCTGCAACCTGTGACTGACCCACTCTTCATGAAGTCCACTACCAGGACATTACAGAAATACCAGTAGCCCAGGAAATTAAATAGTAGCAGGTTTCACTTCTTCTGTAAGGACATGTTCTCTTCTTCCCCAGCAGACCAGCTCAAGCATCAATTGGAAGCATGTTGCTTGTCCACCAGGACAGGACCACAGTGATTTCCTGCTCATAGGAACTCCCTCATTTAAAAGCCAAAACATGACTGTGAATTACCATCTTAAAACAGAAGGGAAGCCAAAAAGAAAACTACAATTCTATCAGCCGTGGGAGCCAATGGAGAATGTATCTCAAAGGCTACATCCCTTTGCTCAAGTGTCTAAATGTGAATACAAGAAGTTCTAATTCCATTTTTATTAAATACACTCACTTTCCATCTCAACTATTTGAGTAAAAATTGCCACCTCAAGTCAGAAATCCTTGCTGAGGCAAAATGCAACTTCCTACAATGCATACTTACAGACCGCTTAACAAAATGAGTGCTGGGAGCAGGTTATCCCCCACCCCAAATTCCACCAACTGCTCAAAAAATCCCTCTGCAGTCTGAGGTTGGCAGTCAGATCTTTACTGTAAGCCTCAACCTGTTCACAGGTTCCCTGTGCACTCTTCAAAGCTACAGTGCTCTTACTGCGCGCTGCATTCTGACCTGAGCTGCTCCATATCTCCCAAAGATAAGTGTTGCTGATGAAATGTCACGGTCCCTGTAGAAGTAGGAAGTCTTGAGTATAATCACCTTGAACCGATCTAATCTAAGTTACTTTAAAACTGATTCAGCAAGATTCACCAGCCCAGTGCAGGATCTATCACTCGCACATGAGAAATGATAAAACAGCAGACGAGGTTACGTGAATTCCCTGCAGGTGGAGGAAAGCCCATGGTGGAACGAGGATCAGAAGCAGCTTAGCAGTCTGATGCGTGACTGTGTGAGCTGCTAACGCAGTGTATCTGTCAGGTACTATCGGGGCTTCAGATTGGAACAGCACAAATAAGTGTATTTCCCCCAATGGTGACACACAGGAGTTTACTGACACTGTTCAAACACTAACAGCAAAGCCAGTGATACTGAATAACTAGACAGAAATATCTGAATTATTTAGTAGACAGTGCAGAAGCACCAAACAAGCCAAAGCATGATCTGATCAAGAAAAGAATGAGGGTGAGAAAACCCAACAGCTATTAGTTTTAAGTTGAAGAGGGGAAACAGCTGACTGCAGGATTAAGCCAGCAACCACGGCAGAGCAGAGGGGACGACTGCATGGCCAGGGACGGTGACAAGCAGCACTGCTGCTTTGGAGAGCCAACCACTGCACCAACTGAGCTGCAACCAGACACAACATCCAGGGACTTTTTTCCTTTTGGATAATCTTTCCGAAACACTACCCAAAAAACCCCCAAAAAACTCCTTGGCCAGCATCAGGGCAGAGGGGAATGGAAAATACACATTTCAACCACTCTTTTCAATAATCCTGTGGAGAAAATCCTGATCAACTGATCACGGCTAACATTTCATCAAAGAGAACATTTCTTCCTCATTTAACTTACAAAACTCTGTCTCCTGCAAATGACATTTTATTTATAGCAGTGGTATTTGCTGTATAACTGATTGGGGAAGGCTGTAAATGAGCATCATTGCATATATATGGAAAACAATGATAAAGCAGTCATCAAAAAGCTACAGAAGATTTAAATATTCAAATAAGGCAATCTGCATAACCCCCACCTGAATTTTAATTTTGCAGAACTTATTTCATAGCTTTGTGTTGTAGATGGTCTGTGAAAGATATTTCTTTTCCACAAAAAAAAAAGGGTATCTTGCACTTCAAGAAGTGTCCACCAGTTAGTTCCCGGAGTCATATTAATTTTAATTTCTAGAGTGAAGGTAAAGGAGGCTTTACCACAGGAGGACAGGTTAGGCAAAGGCAAAGGTGAAGATGCTGATGACCCACGGTGAGGTTATGGTGGCACTGAACTTCATTAAGGCTCCTCACCTGCCAAGCAAAACAAGACTGTAACTTGTAGCTCTCTAAAAACAAATTATTGAAATGAGAAGCAGAGGCACACAGTGCTGTGGAGGTAAGGGACACTGGACATCACCTGTTAGCCTGCTCATAAGGCAGCTCTGGACCTGGTATTACTAAGCAATCAGCTTAAAAAAAACAACAACAGTGCTGAAGGCCAAAACATACAATGCCATATGGATGTACTTCCTATGCTGCTGGGTAAGGGAGATCAGGAGCTTCTCTTGCTCAAACCTCACTTTGAAATCTCAAGCAAGGCAGATTCTGAGAAGTTTTGCTTTACAGATCACAGGATTTTAAATGCAATCTTCTGCATGTGCTCATTTAGTGGTGCTAGTTACTTTTTCACCATTTTTCATTGTGGAGATTGACAATTGCTCTGGAAATAGCATTGTTCATCCCTGGTGCTGCTTGGATTCAGAAGTGGGAACACCAAAATATTTCTCAGACAACAAGAAAAGATCGTTTTAGCACCACACAATTCCCTGACCGCAGAAGCATTATATCATACATATTTAAAGAAGTGTCATGCCTGAAAAGATTAAATTTGATAAGAAAAGCCTCAAGAAGTAAAGGGCATTAGGCTCTTTTCCATGGTACACACAAAACTGGGGACAGAGGGAGCCAGAGAGGGAAGAAGGAAAACAGTGGGTCAGTAAAAGCAATCACTGCAACGCTGTCTCACGGAACAGCAAAACAAAAAGCAAGACAAAGAAGCACCTAGAAAACATTCAGTTGCTTCAAAACCAAAATTTTCTCTTACAAACATTAACTAGTTGGTCTAGAGATTTCCATGAAGGAGTCAGGGACCAAGCAAATCAAATGCTTTAGCAAAAGACTTGGTAATTTATTTTACTGACCTACAACACCATGCTGATGTAGCAAATCTCTTCTACATTTAAAATTCCTTCCCTACAAGGCCCACTGACTGGCACTTCAGGGTGAAAGTGAGCCCTTCCTAGAGCTAATCAAAAGAATCAAATCAGGTTGCCTATACAGGTCTCATTCTATCAGACTCTTCACAAAAACCAAGAACAAACAAAACCTCTTGCTCTTCCCCACACAACAGCCACCCCAGGCCCACATATCCAGTTTCTTCCAGGACTAGCTTTTCTTCGCTTCAGCCAAACAAATCCATTGCCCCTGTGATGAGAAAAGGCTCCAAGACCAACATGACAGCAACCACGAGCTCTACAGTGTCATTACTACAACAAACACTGTAAATACTTCTCACAGCCTCCTAAATTGTCAGCTTTCAATGATTTTTACTGTTTTATCTTTAACTTTCTGTGCTCTGTCTTCACTACATGATGGTACAATCCCCTCCACATGGTGCTACCAAGATTACTGCGTTATTAAAACAACAACTGAGTTAAATTTTCATTGACGTTAATTGCAAGTTGGTTCATTAGTATGTCAGTTACTGTGACAAAATTCAGTTACTTGAGAAGAAAAACCATCTACTGTCTGTTTCTGGCCTAAATTGTTTACACGCATCATGGCTTTATGCTGGCTAAGGGCAACCCATGAGGCTGGGGACGTGCTCGGTGCTATTCACACTCAGCTCTCAGGCACTGGCACTGGAAAAGGATGGCTCTCGGAGAGAAAAGGGAAACGGGGCAGGAGAGGGAGCTTGCCTCTTTGAAATCAGTATGCGGGAGAAAACTGGAAAAAAATGTAAATTTTCCAGACCTGTCCTTTTACTCTCCTAAATTTTATTTCCGTCTAGAAGTCACTTTCAGATGAAGATGAAACAGAGTTCAGGTTTTTAGTGTGTGAAGAGAAGTGAAAACGTAAAGCTGCCTCATGCTTTCAAGTCAAATTACCCCAGTACTAAGAGGGAGACTTGTGTGATTGCTTTGTTCACTTCTGCACCTGGATTCAGTGAAGAAACACTGGACACCAGGCTGACCCTCAGTCTGCCCCACGAAATTTTCCACACGCACCATGTCTCCACAAACAAGTAGCAACAACGAAGAGAGAGCAAAAATCAAAGCGCTAACAGTTAATGTCCAAATAAGTTCTTGCCTCAACATGTGCTACGAGAACCTTTGATGTTACAGAAAGAGGAGGAACTTGGAAGAAAAGGTCAGGCTTTCCTTGAGAATGGCACCTCCTCAGGGCTCAGCCTCAACATGGAATAAGGAAATGTATCTCAAAAAGATGTTTGCTTCTAGACTGTACCCCTTCCCTGGTTTTAAAAGACTTCTGAGCATTCTTTACAACTTAGCTGTAGCTCCACGTGTAATTAAACCAGGATAAAGCTGCAGTACTCCCAAGAAAGCAGCTCCACACCTACTCATTCATCCCCACCCCACACTGAACATTCCACTGGAGCAAACCCGCAGAGAAAAACCAAACAAGAGCCTGTGTCCAGGCTAACACTCCTCCTATAGATACTATCCCCTTCATCTTCCCAGTCAGGTGAAGCACTCAATTCTAGCAGCAAAGATGAATGAAATTTCATAACTTCAGTTATTGACAAACCTGTTAGTATCACTTCACCCTGGCTAACATACAATGTGCACTGATTCCGTGATCTCTTGGGGCAGTAACACTCACTCTGCATAGTACAGCACAAAAGAGCAAAGGCTCCATCCATTCCGGTGGATTCACAAGAAATATCTAAACACAGACCACAAACTACAGAGCTTGAAGCAGCAAAGTGTTTATTTTTTTCATTTACATGAACTACCCCCAAAAAAGCAGGAACTGCCTTGCAATACCAGCACCTACGCAGCATGGCACGTGGCTCAGAGACCCTGTTTTTGCTGAGAAGGGATGTGCAGCAGAGGCTAAAACACAAGCTTGTTCTGCAGCTGCTGAACAGACTTTCAGGTGGCTCCCGCTGAGCTCTACTGCAGCCTGGCAGAGCACTCTGCAACACCCACACTTGGTGCATCTCCCCCTGCACCGTGGCAAGAGAAGCCATGGGAAGAACTGCCAACGCTTTGTCAGACTAGGACTTTGCCTATCAGTGCAATTGGACTCACAAGCTATAAAGCTGTTTTTAATAAGTTTCAAAGCATAAAAAAGTAGCTTGAATCATACTTCCAGGTTAACTGCACTTCAGTAATAACCGATTTCTTTAAGCACATTTTCTTAAAATTATATTGAAGTTATTATAAGGGTAAAATTTCTCTGTGCGCTTTTACTTCTTTAATCCAAGAACGTGTGAAACTGAGAGACATCCATTTACAGAAGGAGTCTCCTTAAAGCTATTTCTGATGAAAACTATTATGCTCAGATTATGTGGAATAAGCACAGCCCTGCAGGGGTTTGCACATCATCTAAGTTGCATCATGACATTTAACTTATTTTTTAGGTAAGTTGCCCTTGATAAGCTAAAAAAAAAAAAAAGCAAGCTTCTATCAGTTTGCAAAAAATCCATGGGAAATAAAGGCATTCATATGGCAACAACAAAAAGTAATTAGAAGTTCTACACAGATGATGGTTACCTTTGCTCCCTTGACAACAGCAGTTCTGACTAGCCCTTGGAGGGGTTGTCCATCAGCATTCACTAGTACTTGATTAACTGTTCCTGACCAGTTTCCCACTTACTGTTAAACACAAGATTACCTTATCTTTGCTGGTATTTAAAGTACATGCAACTATACCCAGCATTCAAGCATGTTACATAAACTAACTCAACCAGCGTAAATAGCATGGCTTGCATATCAGTACATGTGCTCTTTCTTTCCACATCACAATCGGAGGAAGAAACACCCTCTATGTTCATTCCTCTGGGTGACCTGAAGAGGCAGGTTTTCCCAAGCTACAGCAGTAGTGTCCCTGTGCACTTCATCGGTTTAGTGTGCCAAGAAAGCCGTCAGGCAGACTAACAGTTAATAAAACAAGCATCTATTATTATACTAACACCAAACTTGTATATTTTAGAGAATACTGAAGCTATTTTACCCGATAGCAGCTGTGTTTACACTATAGCACAGTCTGGTACCTCTGAAACTCAAGTGAACTTATATCCGACAGCAACTATGCTGGTTCCAAGGGCAAAAAAAACCTGTTAAGATGAGAAATACACCTCAGCTTCTTAAGTTAAATTAAAATCTTTACTTCAGCTACTTTTAAAGAAACCACAACTTTATTCACCATGGACGAGCAATACAAACTGATGAAGATGAAACTAAAACCAGTTGTTTGATTCACACCACAGCATCATATGAAAATTCATCTGTGCTCATCTGATCAAAGTTTCCTCTTCTTCCCCAGCAAGGTGCACAAATCCATTTGAATCAATATAAGAGCTGGTTTACAGTTTAGACTGAGCCACATCCTTCAGCCACTGTCAAGAACAGAGTGTCTGTCCTCTGAAGTTTCTTCAGATGGAAAAAAAAACAAGTCCATTGTCAAGATAATTCAGTGTTACTTTTTATTGATTTAGGCTCAGTGGGTATCTTCCTTTCTTCCCTTAGCACTTGCTGAACAGAATGGGCAAGAACACTTCATCTAGAAGTCTGGGACATCTATTTTGCATTATGAAGTCAGCTAGAACAGATCCATGGAGCTGATTACTCAGAAAAATCTACTTGCTTTTACCTGAAAACCATGGTATACGTTACACTGAAGATACCAGATCCATCACAACAGGACCACTACAATCGTAAGTCCCCAACTGGGGAACACCATCAGCCTTAAAGCATCATCTGTGAGGTTTCTGGTCTGGATCGGCAGAAAAAACACTTGGTAAATAAACCATCAGTGCTCTGAATTTGGGAAGCCATGCAGCAGCCACAGCCAGGCTGGCTCTCAGCTCCTGGCACACTCAGCATCTGCTGTTCAACCTGAGAGAGTTGACTGTTCTTCAGTCTGGTCATTTCACTCACTGCTCAGGATACAAATTGGGTGTTTTACTTAGTATTTCTCTTCTTGGGCAACCACTCTTATTTTACTTGAGGCTTGCTCCACCTGCTTTTGGTTTGTGGTGCCACTTTGAAGTTTCCCAATCTCCCTGCTCCAAAGTCACATTCATTATTGTTAGCACAAACACAAATAAAACCGAGCAAGTAGTGGCCGCACCACACGTGTCACACCATGGATGCCTGAGTAGGGTGAGAATGACCAGCTTCCATTTAACTGATCCACAAACCAGAGTATGATGAAAAGCAGCCAGGTGATTACATCCAGCACTGCCACAGAACTGCTCAGCAGACAGAAAATCTTCTCATTCTTTTAATCCAAATTGCTAGAAGTGTAATGGGTTCTGGTTTTAGCTGTCACTGAACACAGGCAAGTTCGATCAGCTTAGCAATAGTGCACAATACTGGGCATGCTCTTGATTTGAGTAAACCACACACTGGCTTCTCTGAGTGGTTTTCGTACAATGCAAAATCCCAAGTTGATTTTTTCATAGGTGGTACAGTTACGGTCAGCTGAGACAGAGAGATCATATCATAAACACCTACTACCAAGAACTCATAACTACCCAAAGGGCACATAAATGATAAGGGTCTTTTAGAAACATCCTCCTGA
>WEIS01056494.1:15526-26228 GCA_013389965.1 Todus mexicanus | reverse complement strand
TTCCCTTCCTGACAGGTGAACATAACTCATTTTGCACTGTGTGTTAGGTAGCCCAGGAAGTTTTCTTGGCACTTTAAGATAAACTGTCCCTTCAGGCTCTAATAGTCTACTCTTCCCTTCTAATACTAAAGCCTCAATTAGACCATGATTAAAGAGGCTATACTTACAGATACTAGTAAGTACAGGTTGTCAGTTTTATTGCAGGTCAGGAATTTGTTTCTCTGTGTACTGTATAATTCAGAGTTTAATGTGAGAACAGAATTTACTAACAGGCAAGTTAGATTCAGTCTTGATTATCAATTAAACAACCATAAAGACATCTACACAGATGGTTTCTGCCAGTCAACAGAAGTCTCAAGGGGAAGAGAATTCACATTCATTCACAGAAATATCTTATGCAAAACTAAACTAAATCCAACAGAGCATGTGCCTCACATGATGCTTTAAATCCTTCTTTGCTAACAAAAAGTGAAAGGAAAGCTTGTATACCACAAAATAGTGGTTAAGCTACAGAATTCTGCACCTCCACTTTCTTTGTGAATTTGTTTCTTACAAATCAGAGCACTGATCAGTTTATAGAAAAATATGATGCAAAATTATTAACTACTGTTGCTGCTTTGGAGTGTCCGATTATGGAACCCAGGGCCTCTGCATTAAGTACGTCCACATACACACATGTAAGCAGCTTCAGTCCCACACCACTACCAAAAGTAAAGGCACAGAAGCCAGGTGTTGAAGTCATTACTCCGTTTTCACTGAGCCATAGCTCCAGTTATTCTTCTTTACTTTTGACCAGCTTCCCTCTGCCTTTCTCACACTTCAGCTTCTGTGCAGGTTCAAACAGACACCTATTTTTCAATCGCGAAAGAAAACATTGCTTTCTCCTGCACAGTTCATCACATGGTTTCCTCACAAAGATGACATTGTCCCATAGTGTTTAATAGGCAACATGCAGTTTTGGATCAGTAACAAGTTGAAACTCTAGTAATGCACACACTCCTAATTTAGAAATGGAATTTTATAACACTAAAATACTGCAAGAAGCTCCACTGCTTGGCCTTCCATTAATTTTGGTCTTCCTGTGTTGGATTATCATCAGCAGTTCTTAACTGATGTACTATGAGCCATGCCATCAAATATTCTCTGCAGATCTAGCTGGCAACTATAGTTAGTTTCTAACTTTTGGTAAGCTACTGATTATTTAGTTTATGATTACTTCAGAGTAAAGATCTTCTTGCATTTTGGAAAGCGCCAGTAAATAGTGGGCACTACTACAGATAAATAACATACTATAATAACGATTCTTATGACAGTAACGTATGATGCACAACCATTTTCCCGATGCTACAGAACTAACTGTGCTGCCAGCTGAAGGAGCCAAATCCAAAACAGATCTGTAAGAGGAAGTACTGTTGAACCAACCTCATCAGTGAGAAATGCTTCAGCCTTACAAACCCTTGTTCACATTAGCATAATCTTCATAAAGTTAACAAAATGCAGCCTGCCCCTAATACCACTGTGAAATCAATGTCACTCCCATAAAGGCAACTCAAACTAATCTGAGTCAGAACTGGGATAAAGGAGAGCCAGGACTAAGAACATTTCCCAGCAGAGCCAAAAGCAACCTCCTAACACAGCGGTGACACTGTTACAAAGCAGTCTCCACGTGGAACAAGAGCTGCCTGACACAGACTCCACCCTGACCCAGGAAAACAGTGTAGTGGCAAAACTGTGTTAATGGAGCTGCATCACTACCCGAATATCCTTTACATCCCCAAATCTCATTCCCCCCCTTGGTTTGTCTGGAGGGTAAGGTATTTCTCAATGTAAAGAATAACCTTGTTTCTCAAGTTTTAAAGAATTACATAAGTAGGGTGTATGGGGTTTAAGATCAGAAAGAATGACTAGAACATCCAGTTTGTTTCTCTTGAAAAAAAAGAAAAAGTACTTCACCCAGATACACAATAGAAACAAAACCACCATGAGGCAGGCTTACATCATGCCCTTTCCTAGTCATCATTTAGCTAATCTTTAGGTTTTTAGTTGTTTTAATCCTTCCTCATAAATTTATACCTGTAGCTCCAAATTATTTTAGTAGCAGGCTCTCTGAGCTGTATCATGTAAAGAAAATTAATGACCTTTAAAATAGGAAGTTTACTTACATAGATGTTAATTGCTAATGTAGCACAGATGCACTGTTAAGCAGGCCCATGAAATCTTTTACTTAAGCATCTAATTCTAGAGAAGGTAATACTTTACTCAAATCCTTGGATACAAAAAGGTCAAACACAATAAAGTTCCTATCAGAGAAATAATCTACTCAGGTCTATTTGCCAAGTACTGCAAATAAGTTAACTATATACACCATTAAGTTCTGAATCCCATTATGATCATATGGCATAAACCTGACTGCAGTTACGGGGCCTTAAGCAGAAGATGTCATTTTAAGCAGAGAATCGGTACTCTGGACAAGTTTTATAAATGATTCTCATTGATTATTATTTCCAACTAGAGGACACAAATGCATTAAATGGCCACTTTGATGTAGGAAGTGACCTTTCACCTGGACTCTTTCCCTGGCAGATGAGGGTTAATTTTCCTATGACAGCACCTAACCACATTTGAAATGCCCCGTGATTTGATGGTACTGGTATCACAGCAGCAGCGGGCTGAGTTGGTAACACCATTACATGCAATGTTTGTATCACAAGTATGCTTATTAGTATCACAGGGAGCTGGAAAACGTAGGCATTTTCCAATTACCTACTTTACATTTCAGTAGGAAAAAAAATTACATATATCTATACTAATACCTACAAAGGGATTTTTCACAGGAACACGCATTTTTCTCTTTTATATTTTTTCCTGCTTACAGGATTTGAACATTATTAATTTCATCTCCAAAATATTAGCATTCCCAATAACAACCAATAACCACAAGTGAGAAAATTGTAGGTAACATCCTCCTCTACAAACAAAGAAAATATTGTATTTCTCTAACACGGTACTGCCTCCTTCCATTAGCATAGCTGTGTGAAATTAAATATAAAAGTTCTAGTGAGTGATTTTTTTACTAATTCCGTGTAACACATTTTATGAAAGTGTCAAAAAGAAATACAGTTCAGCTGCTGAATACAGAATGGAAATTATTTACTTTAGAATCCAAACTTCTCTATTTACATAAAAATAACCTTGCTACAACATAAATTTTAGGCTAACACACAAAATTAATGGAGTCCAATTGCATATTATTCTAAATGGGTTATTTTACAGTCATCATAATATTAGATCCAAATACAAGACATACACTCCTACTTCCAGTACATTTTAGTGAGCAAACAATATTTCAAAAAAATGCAACAAGTAAGCATCAGAAAAGGGCTTTTCTAAACGTACCATCCTCTCTAAAACCTGTATTTGCACAGAAGTTGTATTTCACTATTAACGTTACTTATCTTAGAATTACAATTTATTCCCGTAAAGAAGACTGACAAAAACTTCTTGGCTGTAGAATGAGCAGTGTATCACCTTTATTTAATTCTTTGCTGACATTTTCGTTAGCACAACTTTGTTTCATATTGGTTTTACTAGCATCCCAGCACTCACCAGTGTTGGTTACACATGACTCTCTACAGTCCATCCATGAAGGAGATGAATCATTACGACTTTTAGTTACAGGGTCTGACTTTCTAATGCCAGCTGTAAGGCTCGTGCTTCCATCCTTGGCATCATCCAGCACAGAGGCCCTTCCATTAGACTGTGCTCTTAGTGAGAAGTCCTCTGGAGAGCTCTGCTTCCACCAGGAAGAGCCACAAACACAGCTGCAGTGAGTGCCAGCTGGGAAGAGAAATTCGTTGCCGTATCTCTTGAATAGAAGAAGCTGCTTCCCAGTGCAGCTGGAAAGTTGCTCTCAGGTTCCCCTTTGGAGCCAGACAGAAAGAAGACAGCAGCTCACGTTCACCTGGAACTACTTTCTATTTGCTTTCATATTCCTTTAATGTGAAGCAATATTTTAACAGGAATAAAACTGAATAAAATTTTAAAAGCTGTAGGTGCCATACAGCTGGGATGATCTACAGGCTGCTGCTTTGGGAGGGAAGTGGCCCCCCTTTCACTTCTCTGAGGCTGAGGGAAACTAGTATTTGTGTTAGCAGTAGCCCAAGGAACATATAATTTTCTCTGGGTGCCAGGCCACCCAGGGCCAGTGCTCCAGGAGGACCGAGCACTCTTCTTGGCAGCCACATCACCATTGGCTGGGAAAACAGAGCTTCAAGACCTTTGGTCAAGCTGTCCCTCCAGAGATAGCTGACCTTTTGAAATACCTAGGCTCTTTGCTGAGGACGTAAGAGGTAAGGATCATTTACCGTTGGGACTTCTACAGTTTCCAAAGTCGTGGCTCCACACCAACAAGCGCAGAAGAACAAGGGTATCAAGCCTTTCTGCACAGAAGTAAGAGTCCCTTTCAGCCTGCCATGAGTCCAGATGTGACTGTGAGAACCTGTTCTTGATTTACTGAAATAGATCAAGTCTGAAGTCTTTCCAATGAAATATTTTTGAAAAATCTTTTGACCAGCTCTCCTCACCCACCAACCCATCAACTCTACCTCCAGATCATCATGTCTGATGGAGCTCTGTCCTCAAAGACACAAAGAAGGACTAGAAGAAATGGAGGGGAGGAAAAGAAAGTAGTAAGAAAGAAGTTAATCTTGATTCTCTCTTGTCCAGTGCCTCTCACATTAATGAAAAATAGTAATAACAAGAAAAAACCAAAGAAAAACAACACCACAAACAAACAAACACACACAAAAAAAATCAAACCATCCTCTGTAGACAGAGGGTACTTCTCAGCCTTTGAATATGACTGGGTCATTGTCAACAGCCTGTAAATCTGTGGATTATACAGTTCATGATCGGACAGTCAGTCAGAAGACTTGGTTCGCAAACCAGGCCACAATAATGAGCAATGGCAGATCTGCCTGTCAGGTCTTTCCACCATAGCACCATTAATTTACTGATATTGTAGGTAGGACTAAGGATGGTGGGATGTGAGGGTAAATGATAGGAACAAAGTTAATGATTAAATGCCCTTAGACTTAACTTTTGACCTCATTCCATCATAAACAGCAAACAGTGCGAGGACTTGCACGTGGACCAAACAACCTGGCAGGGTTAGCTGAGTGCGTGAGACCAAAGAAACAGCATACTGAACACATTCTTCGGCTGCTACAATGTGCAAGTCTGCAGCAGCACACAGAAGACCCAGGTAGCAGCTGGGTCCCAGAACAACTTCGCTGCCTACCTGGGGAGATGATTAAGCTTCTTCCACAGAGCAGCAGCTGCTGACAAAGGAGAGCCAAGAGGCAGCAACAGATGCCCTCAGTGTATGCTGCAGAGCAGTAAGCATAAAAAAGGCAAGAATCCACATGAAAAAGAAGTCACTTTCCAGACCTCTCTTTCATGTAGCACACAGCCTTTCAGGATGAACTGAGACCAACCCAGGAGTGCTGGTTAATTTCATACTTCAGTCTTTCCTGTTGCCTCCACAAACCCAGCTCAGGAGCCTGATTTCAGCTCTGTTGCTTTGATCAGCAAAATATAGTCCTCTGTAAGCTCTAGAAACTGTGTCCAAGAGGTGTCTTAGTACGTCTAAGAGACTAGAGTCACCAGGGTGAGGCAGCAGGATGAGAACAGGTCATCTTCATTTTCCTGTTTTCTGTCTGCATTGCCTCTCTATGGCTATTTACAAAGGGACTCCAGTTCATTTAATTAGCAGGTACAATCATGAACAAACCACCTTGTCCTGTGATGCGCTTCCTTTCCCACGGACCAAGCATGAAGCAACACTGAAAGTTTTCCAGACCTGTCCTATTTCATACTCTGGCAACCAGAAAAAGATACTTTCCATTATCTAAGTGTGTGGGAGAGACAGTCACCTTTATAGACAAATTCGTGTCATTTGCTCCTTAGAAACACTGGAATGCAGTGATTCAAACTCCTAATGAGATTGTAACAGAGTCTGCTGTAGATTCTAAGGCATTACCAGACATGACGAGCTTTTGGTAGGAAATGGGTACAACTGTAGTAATCTATACAGAAACAAGAAATTGCTACTGGAGATCTACTCAGCCAGAATCCTCCAAACAAAAAATTGCACAAGCAGCTCCATAAAGGAAAGATGAGGGGAAATAAAAGGCCTTTTTATGTCATTCATAGCAAAGCTGCTTGAACCAAATGGAGATTTTAACTTTTTGCCATTCTTTTTGTTTTTTAATCCCTACCATTGCAATTGGATATCCTTGTTATCTATATAAACAGGTGAGCTATACATTAGAGCTGGGCTTTCTAAGTATCAGCATGCTCTTGCACTATCAAGCTGCAAAGCTCTTTCCTTCTCCTTCACTCAAATCTCCCCCTCCAGTTAAGTCAAGCCTAAGACTACCCTGCATGTAACTCGCTGTTCCTCTGGAGCCATGTCAAACTCTTGCCCTCAGAGATATCCAGTGACAATGAGTTCCATCAGCAACTAGTTCACAGTGTGACAGAACATTTCTTTTCACTTATTTTTGACTTCGCCACTTTGAAGTTTCACTGAATGCTCCTTGCTCTTCCCTGATGGTTGAATAGCATTTCTGGCTGTGTGGAACCTATGCCTTCATTGTCTGTAACTTTTTATCATGTCACTTCTGATTCATTTCCTCTCCAAGGTAAACAGACCCAATCTTATCAATCTTGTACTATATGAAAGTTATTCCTCATCTGTTTAAAAACTGATTTAGGTAAACAGTTAAAAACTTACACTGTTAGCTTAGCTTATACCTTTAAATTATCCATGAGTATTAAATTTGTATTAGCGAGGTTTAACTGAATTAAGTGTATCCACACAGGATTTTCATCAAATTCCTAAAGTCAGTTTAAAATCATACCTTTTGTTAAAACAAAGTACATGGAAGTGTAGTTAGGCCATACCCAGTTTCTGATCCGCAAGGACTTCCAAGAAGATTTCAGGTAGTGCTTTGGGAAAGGGTTTACTTCAGCAGACCCCTCAGAGATAGTAATCTCCATTATCCTGTAATTCATGAAGCCCCCATGCATAGCTGGGAGTAATTCTTCTGAAATATTTTTCATCAGCAATACGGGGATTTGTTACAGAATTAACATGTTTTGTCTTGATGGCACCTCCATTTATGGTAGATAGTTTTTTGCCTAGGCAAGTCAAACTGCTATTAAACCACAGATTTTAATACAGCTGTAAGTGAGCAGCCCTATTGTATCCAGAACACAACAGAGATATAATGAAGTTTGCTATAAAAATTATTTCTGCAAATATCAAATACAAGCATTGTTAAGTTTAAACAAAGGGTATTTGCTAGTTCATTCCAATACTTAGCTGCATTCAAAAATCCAATGAAAACAGGCTTTTACACACAGACACATTTTCTTGTGGAACATAAAGTTTTAAATAATGGCTATTAAATGCATGGTATTTCTTAATGATAGCATTCATTGTTACACTCATAGTAATACATTTGACAGAAGAAAAAAAAGGAAAGAATTTATCAAAAAGCTGCCAATGGATTTTAATAAAAAGTACTTTCTAATAGAAAGGAAGGTCCTTATCTACTAGTCTACAAAGTGCTTGAGTATTTCACAAGGAATTTAGAGGCACTATTTTGCAATAGAAACACACTGAAAGCTACAAAGAAGCAAATAATTCTAAAAATCAAATATACAGGCCGCTGAGTTGAAAGAAAGTAATTTCCCGCACTAAAATTAAGATCTATTATACATGCATACAAATTCTCATACAAATCTGACTTTGCTTATCGTGCATTTTGCCTTAATTAAAAGTGAAAAAAGCAGAAGTACACGTACCCCCCTCCTTTTTCCCTATTAAGTTGTTGCTGCCAACAGGACCACCCTGATTAGCCTCCATGGAGGCTAATCACAGAGAAGAGATGTGCACATAAACACGAGAAAAGTAATGCTTAGGTTAGAGAGAGCAGCCACCCAGCCTTCTATTCATACAGTAATTGCTGTACTCTCTGCAAAGCTACTGGACCCATCATGATCTCAGAATGCTAGTTATGACCTAGTGAATCGTTTTTTAAATTGGTAAATAATATGGCTAATATTAAAGAGAATGGCAGACAATTCAGCCTCACTTTCACCATATGCAGAGACTTGGTGAAAGTAGCTGAAATCCACCCAGCCAGTTTGGGTCACAGCCACAGCTGCAATCCTGGCAGAGATGCCCCTTGTTCAGACTTCTTTGTGTCCATTCCACATGTGTGTTCCCTTGGTATTTCCCTATAACCTTCATTCCTCTTTTCCCACATGGAAACATGCTGGCAGCTTCCTGCCCTCAGCTTCTCCACACCAGCAGGACATGCGAGCTGCATGGGTAGAGCTGCTGTGAGAAAGGCTTGAGCAGAGCCCCATTTAGCTTCAAAATACCTTCCTGACAGCTCACTTCCTCTGCTGAACTCCACTATCTATAGCTTTCAAATGCCTCCCCTTCATAATCACACCTCCTACTATTTTGAAGACTATTTTGTGGGAACGCCGAACATATTTGTTGGCTCACTGGCCCCTAGCATGCTGACTGCTCATTCAATAACATTCACACAAGATGGGAAAAGACTCGTCATCCTCTTGCTATCTGGCACTCTGTTATGAGCTTACTATCGTATTCCCCTGCAGCACAGGTCCAATTTGGATGTCAGACACAGAAAAAAGCCAGTAAAAGCTCCGCCTCACAGTCAGGAACCAGCCCACAGACACAGTCCAAAACCAGACGCACACTGGCACATTACCGTTAACAAAAGGTTTGCCACAAGTAAGCCCTTTGTCATTCATCTTTTTGTCAGTAAGTATGGGGTTATTACAACATCTTTAAAGATTTGCAAGGTGCTAACATCCTATAGTGATGGCATTAGTGAAAAACTCAGGCACACACTAGGATAAACAGATTCTCCTGCTTCTGTAGCCAGTTCTTCTCAGGAGCAAATTCCCACGGAGATCACACAACCTACAGTCTGACTGGCTGTCTAAATATTCAGGCAAGGAAAGAAGAGATTAGGTCTGTAAGTCTGCCTGCCCACTAGCCAGCCTGCCAAGCACATTCCCCACTCAGCCCCATTCTTACTGCTGTCTGGTTTGGTGACTGACTGACTCAGCAGAACCACATCAGCTCCACCTGGGGCATTCCTGCCTGTGGTTGGATTGTCAGCTAAAATAACCACCTGGCCGTCACCAAGACCAACACAGGTAGGGCAAAGGGGAACAATCCAATACACATGCTTTCAGTCAATATGGTAAACAGCTGACATATGGTAAGTTTAAAGGGGTTGACATGCTGCAGCAATTATAAAAAGGCTGACACTCAGCTGAAAGAGCTGACAGTTGCAAGTTAAGCCCTGGCACAAAAGAAAAAAAATGAAAGCAAAATGCGACTGAACTGTTGTCTTGCATGCTCATATATTGTTGACAAATGTATTTATGAGTATAAGAATTCGGTCCTTTCTTAAGAGTGTCACCATCAGCAGCTGATGAAAAAGCAACCTAAATCTATTACAGATGTGTTACTCTTCAAACAGATGCTCCTGAAGGAGAAAGAGGACACAAAGCATTCTGCTCTTATAAATCTGTTGTGCACGCTGAGGCTCTAGCATCAAGACAAACATTTGACATTATGTATCCCTTCTACTTAGAAAAAAAAAAAAAGACTACCTGGAATTTGAAATATTACATTATAATGAAAACTCTTTAAACATATCACCCTCGGAAAATGCAAGTTTGCATTATTTCTTTTCAACTTTAAAATATATTTTCTCTTTAAAGTTCTTCAAACCATTGTTCTGTTATTACACTAGCACTGTATATGAATTATCTACTATCAAAAATACATTCAGGTTAGATAGCACATCCCCAGCATGCTTGTTTTACTGAGCTCTAAAGACTGTTTTTGATAAAGTAGGAAATACAATTTTACACTGATGAAACATTATACTTAGTGTTACATGAACACAGAACTATAGAGGTTTCATTGTAGCAGCAATGTTTAAATACATAAAGATGGTACTACCCCCTCAAAAGCTTGATATTGCAACATCTAATCCTGCAAGTGTTCACATCTGCCTGTGAGAGTGCAGGGAGTAACTGTATACATTGTTGCATTCATTTCATACAATCGTCAGGTAATTCATATCAACTTTCGAGTTTGAGTGCATCTGAAAACTCTGTGTAGATTCAGCTTCATTTTTAAAAGCATCAAAGCTTTTTCCAGCATGGGATCATACAAGAGTGAAGTGGAAGATGTATAGTATTCTCCTGCTTCAAGGCAGCATAATTCCTAATCCCAACTAAAATCTCATCAAGGGAGTTTCTGGTTTTGTGTGGATTTGACCTATGCGTGTTCAGTAAAATTGTTATTTTAACAAATTTGAAACCCCCAGATTTATTTTGAACTGTGACCTGTCCATGTTTCTTCCTTTTTTCTCCAAACATGGAAATTATTCCCAAAATTATACTGGGAAAACAGTTTTCTTACAGCCTTGAAGAGCTTAATGAACAGAAATGAGTTTCAATTTCCCATCTATGATGTAGAATGTCCTTCTCCTAGATGTGTAAATATAAGAATCCTTTAAACTGGAGAGCACTGACAATGCACATCTGACCACCTCATCTAAGCCTACCACTCCAC
>WEIS01056492.1:9169-28738 GCA_013389965.1 Todus mexicanus | reverse complement strand
GCCCGTGTGCTGCTGCCGCTGCTCCCTGGCCGGGCACTTCAGGTGAGGCGGCGGCGGGAGAGCAGCCGGTGTGTGGGGAGCAGCCAAGGCGGGGAGGCCGCGGCACCGGCGGCGCCACGGGGCTGCGGCCTGGGCGAGAGAGGAGAGGAGAGGAGAGGAGGAGGGCAGGGCAGGGCAGGGCAAGGCGGAGAGGGGATGGAGGGGGCGCCCCGGGAAGGCTCCTCCTGACCTTGGGCAGCGCGGCCCGGAGGAAGCAGCGGCGCCCGGGGATGCCCGGGTGGGATGGGATGGGATGAGATGCTCGGGATGGAATGCTCGGGATGGGATGGGATACCCGGGATGGGATGGGATGCCCGGGATGGGCGGGCAGCGCCCGGCTCCAGCGCTTTGGAAACCCAACGACCTGGCAGGGTTAAAATCTGCTGCCCCAAGTGTCATCTTGAGCCCCAAATTTAAATTGCTTTTATGTAACGAGTGGTTTTTTTCTTTCTTTTTTTCTTTTTTTTTTTTTTCTTTTTACCGCCCCCGGCTGTCGGTGTTCTTCGTTTGTTTTTCNCTGCCCCTGACAACAGCCCTTCACCTGCTTCATAGGCACAGTAGCGGAGAAACTGCGTGTTGTATGCTGGTGTTTCTGTGCAAAATTGGATTCTGTGCTAAACCTGTTGGGTAGTTTGGGAGACGCTATCAAAGCTGCACAGAAGCAACATTTACGTGTGCATTAAAACCACGCTGGAACTTGCATGCTCCCTTTAAGCCATCTTTTGCGAAGCGTGAGGGTGGCATTAAGCACGTAATTCGCGAACATTTCGTTGTAGTGCAGGGAACGCAGATACGAAGTACTTGCTTTCTGAGATAAATACAACCTTAGCATAGCTCCCTACACTTTTTCACAAGGAAGTTGCCGTCTGAGGTGCGTGTTGGTGCTGTTCTTACTGTGCAGCTCTGCCTCGAGTTTACTGCAGACTTCCCCTTGAGGAAAGGCTTTTGAAATACGTAGCAGAACCTTCCGTGTTGTGGGTGTCGATGCGGCGCATAGCGTACGTGGCTTCTTGAAGGCCATGGGAGTTGGGTCGGTGTCTTAACGCTTTTCATCCTGTGTAGAAAATAATACCTGAAACACTAGAATAGCTGTAAGATACTCAGGTTCCTTGGAAATAAATGAGAGTGGTTTTATTTATGAAGTTAATAACTAGAACTGGGTTTGTAAAGAGGAAAATGTTGCGGTCAGTTGAGCGGGGTATTTTGAATTAAAAAGTTAAGTCTTTATTGTAAACACTTAACAAAAATAACTGCCAATAACAGACTGTTTTTAATTTGTCCCTGCCTTTCTAGCTAAACGGCTAGTGTGTGCTTCTTCAATGACCTGGAAAGGCTTCAGGAACGGCTCCTAAATAACTAAACAGCAAACTATAAAACAACTTGTCATAGCCTAGAAGCACACTTAGATGGTCAAGAATTATGAGAAGGAACCTAAGTAGACGTTGCAGAGAGAGAATCTGCAGAAACGACTAGGGGTGCAAGCAGCCTGCTGCACAGCAGCTGAAGCGACTGCGTGGCCGTTGCTTTTTGTCAAAAGTTTTCTTTTAACAGCAGTGGGATGAGCTGTGTCTAGGGCTTACAGGGATCACGCTTTTCCTCAGCTTCACACCGCTGCCAGCTTTATTCAGCCTTGCTTCTACCTGACAGAAATGTGTCGAGGAGAAGTCCTCTGTGCAGCTCAGCAGGTAGGAAGGGATGCGAACGGCTGCCGTTGTACCTTAGCTGCTCCTTCAGCCTTTGGCTGGCCTTCATGCTGTTAATTGGCTAGGCGGTGTGTATCTCTCTCCTTTTGATAAGGATAATGAGGAATGAGTTCTGCTCTGCGGGGGATCAAAATAATGCTTGTTGGTTATACTTTGGCTTCGTATAAACTGAAATTAGAAGTCTGCATCTTTGCAGAGCCATCTGTGCCTTTTTGTTATCCTTCTGTAGACTTTCTAGGAGAAAAATGGACTTTAAAAACCTGATAGAAAAGTGCTGAAGAGAAAAAAATTGTAGATTGGATGAAGCTTATCTGTTTTGGACTTGGTTTTGCCAATCCTATAACTCCTAAAGTAAAGCATCAAAAGCGACTTTATTTTTGAAGAGCCTGTTCTGACAACAGTTCAACTGTTCCATTTTAGTTTTCTCCTATCTGTCCTTCTTAATTAGAAGTTACAACAACCCTGAAACTGAAGGACAGCTTTTGAATTCCTTCGTCCAGTATTTTGGTGACAGCCTTGGGAGGAAGATTAAAAGAATGCCTTTAATTGAAGAAACTGTGATGCCAGGGGACTCCCTCCTTACTCTGCCTGTAGTAGTAATAGGTGAGTTTTTTTCTTTTTTTAAAGATTCTTTGTCACTGCCATTGCCTTCACAGAGCTGCTGCATGAAGTCATTTATCATTAAATAACTAATGCTTAGCATCCTTACAGTGAAGATGTTTATTAGAGTAATGCAGTTATGATGAACGACAGTACCGTAAAATTATGTTAAGGGCCTTGCTGTTGGTGTATCTTTCAATTCAGATTGTGCTTCGACAAAATGAGCTGCGTTATTTGGCAACAGGTACACAACTCTGAGCAGAAGAACTGGTTTGATTCTACTGTTGGTCCCATAGGGTTTGATTAATGTGATATGTCAACTTCAGGTTGCATGGAGGTCATTCACGGTGCACCAGTAGAAATTTATGGGGTGTGATGAGACAGCAAAAAGCATAATGTCGGATGTGTGCTGTATGTTGCTTAGATGCTAACCTCTTCCATTGTTTTTCTTTGTTCCATCCATATCTAACACCTGAGTGTTGTCCCCTCTTTTCCAAAATGAGCCCAGGTCAATTCAACCGGTTTAAAACAATACATTGTAGTCTTAATTAAACAGTTAAAAGCTTGTACTTTTGAAATCTTCCTGAATAACAGGATAGCAGAGGGAGCAGCCTCCTTAGGTACACAGCTTACTTGAGAGTGCCAAGATGATTTGTATTGGGCTAAGGTTTTTCAGCAACAGCTGGTCACCAGCTCCTTACTGCCATGGCTTGATGAGGGGATAAAGAAAAGATCTGGAGTAAAGGAGGTTTTCAGTAATCTACTCCAAAGCTGTTGGGACTACAGCAAATCAACAGCTTTAACTGTACCTGCAAACAAGCAGAGATTCCGGAGAATGACATTTCAGCGTAATGTGCTCACAGTAAATCTCCACAACTTTGACTGATTGGTGTTTGTGCAGAGCTCTCTTCATGCTGCCTTAAAATAGTGCTCGTGTAATAGACTTACGTGGATGTGACAGACAGGAATCACTTGCTGAGTTCTGCATCGTAGTTGAAGAGCAACAATTTCCTGGCATTTCATCAACCTTCACATAGGTTTGCCATATGGTCAATGACTCAGTTTTCAGTGCTTAGCTTTGCAGATAACGCGTTATGCAAATACCTGTGCTCGGTACTTACTTTGTCTAGGGCGCCTTTCTACGTGCAGACGCCAAACACAGCTGCCTTGACTGTTTCTCCTTGAAGAGCAACCATGTTGCCCAAATGATTTTTCACAGATACGTTGGGGGCACTTCACAAGCTGATCTTCTCCGTTGGCAGCCTATTATCACTTTTTCAGTGGCTGTCTGAAGAGCCTTAGAAGAGATCTAAAACGATTTCATGACGTAGTTGAATACAAAACCAGCCGTCATCCCCTCTGGTATATACACACGCACAACCTACTGGTTTAATCATCTCTGTGCGATTCCTGTATAGATGGAGAGAAACGTACTTTTAGCTTCCTAGTGCTGCCATCTTACCATTGCACTGTTTTATTAGTCAGAAAGAAAAAGATGGCACACGTGTAAGCCACTCACTTAATGACGGAGCAATAACATACTCTCTTTTTTTTAACTTCAATCCCTGTTTTCCCTGTATGATACCCAAGTTAAGATTTGTTTCCAAGCTTGTGCTGTTTATTGTACTGCAGTTCTGCATAACGTGCTAAGCTACTGTGGTAATACCAAGTAACTTCTGTGCTGTAGGTGTCTTCCAGAAATTAGGAGAAAACAGGTAGATTCCATTCGAATGAATTGGGACTGCAGAATTTCATGCTGGAGCTCTCAGTCCAGAGGACGTCCTGTGCAAAACACTTCCATCTTCCACGCTAGTTTTGATCGTACTGTATAAACACAGTGTTTTAAATTTGCATCCAAGTAACATTTGAAGTTGATTATTTGCCTTAAACTCAGATGTGTAATGCAGAGCCCGTTGTAGAGTAGTTTGCTGCTGATCAGGAGAAGCTTCTGCTGCTATGCAGGCAAAATATTAACTGCTCCTTAAATGAACAGGCCCATGGGGGTTTGGGCTATATCGATTGTAAATCTGAAGTTTATGTAATGGTAGTATCTGTCAGTTGCAGTTGGAGTTGTTATTGGACGCATTGTGTGGATATGAAGAGATTTATTATATTTTCCCCCCCCAGGATTTTCTGAGAAAATCATAGCAAGTCTAATTGCAGACCTTGCAGCTGAACCTTCATCTTGTGCGTCTTGTGAACAAATCCACAAGGGAGTTTCTTTCCCTTGGTTGGTTCCAGGGGGGTGGCTGGGGAGCTCAGTGACAGTAAACTCACCTCTACATAATTTTCTTGCCTCTTGCCAGCCTTCCTTTTGGAAATTTTTGTTACCCATTCATTTGGTTCTTTTTTAATCTTATCCAGTACGAATAATCTTCAGCACAGCATCCTTGGATATGTCACACATTTTTCTCTTCCCATTGTGGACTAGCTTCTGTTACACCCGCGTAGGAAAAACCCCCTCTAGCTACGCATTTATAAAAAGAAGCAAAATTATTTGCTGTGCACGAGACCTAATTTTACAAATACTTAGGAACTGACTCAGTCGTGGGAATCCTTGTGAGAACGATAGGTATGCTTAGAGTGTTCAGAGTGTTTTCACAACTTCATTTGGTTTTGTTATGGATGGTTTCAATGTATTGCTAAAATTCTTTCTCGCATCCATCTCCTGTGGCATGTGGCTGACAGGAGAGGTTCGCATCTGTTTTAAGCTTTAAATTCCTGAACTGAAGCGTACCCAGTTGCCTTGTGCTGATCTGTTTGTGGGAGGGTACAACGGTGTGAGAGGAAGGAAGAGCATTTCCACTGTCTGAAGGATTATTTACGGTCTATTTTGCAAATGGCAGAATAGGAATCAAAGCAGTCGGGAAAATAAAATAGTTGGGATCACCAGTATTTAAACTTTTTGTAACAGACTTTTGATTTAACTGTCTTGAAGATCCCAACAATGGAAATCATTGTCTTTTCTAGACTTTTTCCAGTGTTTTATGGTCCTTACAGAACACAGGCACTCTAATGCCTTTATTTTAGCCTCTGTATTTGGGTACAGAAAGTAGATTGCTTAGTAAGAGCCAGTGTGCAGTCTCACATACTTATTCGGGTTCTACGCCTTCAGAGAAAACATGCTTACTGACAATTCCTTATAACTTAGGTGTCTCGGCCTTAGAAGAACTCCTCTCTAGCAAGCCTACATGGCTTTCTTCGTAGCCTATGGCTGTGACTGCTCTGTACACACAGGATTGTAATAAAGCATGGGATATGCTGCCACTGGGGAGGGACCAGAGCGATGAGTGTAGCCTGGTGGAAGAGGAATAAAGATCCCATTTATGAAGAGACTGGGAGTGGACAGGATCTCAGCAAACCGATGAGCGATTTAGGGACAGGGACATCAGTAAAGGGCAAAGAGGTAGGCGTTGCCAAAGTGGGACTGATAACGGGTAATGGAAATAGTGCGTGCAGATGTGATGAGGAAGAGGAAATGATGGGCGAACTCTTGAGATCGAGAGTTGAAAGGGTAGGAAATAAGAGCTAACATCCCAACAAGAAGCGCTGTAGAAAACATGAATAAATCAGTAACTTTAGCCCAGGATTTGAATGGTGTGTGGTAAATGCTGTGTTTGCCACTCTAGATGGAAAACAAAGACAAGATCCTAAATAGTGCCTCATTAGGAGGACACTGTGCTTTTCATTCAGTTAATGAGGAAGAGGAGCTATAGAAGTAACAGTAGAAATAACAGTACATAGTCATATATTTAAATTCATTATCATAGCACACTCTTTTCTGAGCTTATCTTTCCCTAGCTTTTGATATCTGGCTTTGCAACATGAGCATTACTTCTGTATTTGCATGTTAGAAATACGGTTCCCTGCTTTGTTTGATACTAGTCAAATAAATAGAAATAATTACCATAGGGTAACATTTTGGTCCCATCCACTTCACACCTTTAATAGTATATTGAAAATAAGTTAGACTACAAAAACTGCAATAATGCACATATATGAATTCTAAAAGGATATAAAAAGGTGTTTGAATTGACATTGTTGCTGAACAATGAGTATGGTCTTACGTGAGTTTCTTGTACTTTACTGTGTCTGCGTTTGCTCAGCTTTGATGTTGCTGTTGTGCTGTGTCTGTTACTTCTCATCTGACTTGCAGCCTTCAGCTTTCTGCTTGACTCTTTCTTCCTTTTATTTTCTGGGTAGACCTGAAGAGCATCCGCTCGAGATTGCCCGTCTGTTGTGTGGTTTGCAGTACCCAGTGTAAATGGGAAGGCAGAGTTGTAGGATGGCAGTAATAGTCAGATGTCGCTGTGATTTACACTCAGGCCAGATCTTACCCATCGGACCACTTTCCCAGAGGAATTCATGACTTTTACCTACGAAATCATGTAACTCCTTCATATGCATTTTGTTTCCTGGTATAAACAGCCATGCATACATTCCTTGTTATTCCTTGAGAAAGATTTTGCTCAGTTTATTTGGAGGAAGTTCCTGTCGTAGGCTTTATTTTACTGCGAAGTTTATAAGCTGCTTTCAATCAGGACAGTATCGCATTATCCTGCTTCTAGTGTGACTTCTGTTACTGCTTATTTAGTGACTTACAAACTTTAAATTGTTGACATTTTTACTAAAGCAGTAACTTCTTTCTTTAATAGGAAATGGACCTTCAGGAATTTGTCTTTCTTACCTGCTCTCTGGATACAGGCCATATTTATCTCCCGAAGCTATACACCCAAACCCCATTCTACATACGAAACTAGAAGAAGCTCGACATCTTTCCATTGTTGACCAAGTAAGCTTTGATTGCCGTCTTGTCTAGCTCTTTTCCTACTGCAAACTGGATTATGAAACAATAGGTTTTCTTTAATGACCCTGTTTTAAAATGCTTTTGCACATAGACAAGAAAAGGCTTAATATTCTCACCCCACAAAGAATTAGACCACAGTAAACTCAGTAACTGCGTGGCCTCAAACAACTACCTTTGTATCTTGGCCTCTCTTTTTTCCTACCTGTGAAATAAAGAGCAGTATATCCTTTCCTCGGTAACTTGTAACAGATTATATTTAGGACACTTTAGCAGTGTATTTTCATAACTAATCAAAAAAAATCTGCAGGTGGCTTTGTGAACAACCAGCCTACTTACCTAATCGTTTTTTTTAATGCATGAGTAAGTTACTTTGTTATTTTGTTAATTTAAATAGAACCAACTCATGATATTAGATCCAGTCGTGGGGTGCGTTGTGGGTTTTGTGGTTCTTGAGGACTTTTTGTCTGTGGTGTTTTTTGGTTTTAGAATCTACCCTCTGTCGTGTTGTTACTAAAGCACCACTTGATCAGTGTGTAGCTGATGCAGGAATTCCAGTTTTCACGTCCTAGGATATTTGGGCGCTATCATCAAAGAACACGTGCTGCTAACATACTTCAAATGCACGTACTTCAAGTTAAAAATTTCCTTCATAGTACAATTCTCATGAAGGCTTCGTTTTTAGCATCAATAGGGACATGTACCCTCTATAAACACAAGGCATTTTTCTCCTCTGAATAGTGCGCGTCTTTCAGCGTTTGTGTTACGCTCACAGATTTGATTAGTTACATCTTGCCCGTTATTTTTCTCCCCTCTTGTCCACTTGTTTAGCATGTTACCATTGCTTTCTACTTACCTCACTATACTTCTGAGGGATTACTCACGATGCTATCATTAACTGTATTGCCTGTGTGATTAATTTATTTGCAATACAAACATGCATTTATGTGTTTGTAGCGGGGAACTAGAGGTTATTTGGATTTGGGGCCTGGTTTTGGTTTTGTTTTTATTTAGTGCTGTGCTGTTTGCCTGTCATGTTGACGTTGAGTCTCAAGGTTGATTTTTTTTGTTTGTTTTGGCAGGAGAGTAAATTCCCTAAACTTTCAGCTACAGATGTTTCATGTACTTCATCCTCCCATGACCTCCTGACATTTTCTCAGCTTAGGAAGCTAAACTGTCCTGTCTTGTCAACAAAAAAATTTGCCTCTCGGCTAATTTGTTCTTCATATCTCTATTCTCTCTTCAAGTATTTGCCATTGCATCATGACATTTTTAGAACACGTCTGGTTAATAGGTGCTGAAATATGAACATTTTACAAAGTTCTAGAAATTGTTCTCGCCGTTAACTGCTTTGTAAAGTCAGCTTAGTTTCAGTCACTTTTTAAAAGTAATACTTCTAACACCTCCATTATTTCAAAATATAATATGGCTGCTGTTGAACTACATAAGAGCTGTCAAAGGAGCTTCTTCTACTTGATCTTTACCACTTAATGTTTTTAGATTCCAATCCTGCTTTATCAAAACAGGGCTCCTAGAAATACCAGCAGTTCTTTGTTAAAAGCAGTCCAACAACTATAGATAGAAATGTTACCAAGCTACCCTGATCTCTGAATATTGGTCCCTGTGCTCCTTTTATACAATGAATTACAAATACTGCCCTGCCCTATTATACTGTGTTATTAACATGTGGTTTTTAAAGGAGTCAAATGTATTATTCAGAGTAGTAGAAGCACTGAATCACGGCAGTTAGATCTGAAGAGCGTTTGTATCTCTACATTTGCATCTCTGCATTAAATACGTGCGTCAAAACGGAACTGGATCTAATTGCGCTTTCTGTTGAAATTCAGCTTGTGTAGATCAGAGCAGCACGCTGAAACGTAAAAGCTGCACGAACATACCACTTTTTTTCCTACTTTAGGATCTGGAGTATCTGTCCGAAGGCCTCGAAGGACGCTCTTCAAACCCGGTTGCTGTGCTTTTCGATACGCTGCTTCATCCTGACGCCGACTTTGGGTATGACTACCCGCCAGTTTTGCACTGGAAGCTGGAACAACATCATTATATTCCCCATGTAGTGCTTGGTAAAGGACCACCTGGTGGGGCTTGGCACGTGAGTAAAGATTTCATATCACTTCTAGGGTAACTTGATAATTTTGTGGGTTGGTTTTCTTTTTAACTGCGTAAGGCTGCTTGAGATAGTAATGGCAATTTGTAGTTTCAACTGCTCGTTTAATAAACGCCAAATATGTTGGGAACTTGAGAAAGGAAGGAAGAAATTGTCCTTCCTTTAAGCATTTGTGACCATGATTGCTATTTTATGTGGGTTTTTTATTAGTTTAAATTTAGTGAATTATAATATTTTCTGTGCCTTTTTTTTCTCTTGTCTTCTTTGTTTCCGGGCACTTTCATAAAAATCTTAATCTGCTCGTATGGTCTTGGTTTCACTTTTTTTTTTCTTCCTGTTTTGTATTTTAAATAAGTTGCTTTTAGTTTCCCTTTGACTTATTCTTTCTTCACCTTCCGCTTGTCATCGCTCATTAAAATAGCATCTAACTGTAACACAGAGATAGTTCATCAACATTTCCCTGTAATGTCCTGGTATCGTGTTATGTTCTGGTATTTTATTGCTGTAAATGAGTACAGTGGGAAGAATTTCACCGTGTTTTACCTAAATGTATCCATTTGAAATGTGCTTGGCCATACAGCTTGTTTTCTTTCTCCGCAGTCCATGGAAGGCTCTATGCTAACGATCAGTTTTGGAGACTGGATGGAATTGCCTGGCCTCACCTTTAAGGAGTGGGCAGCTAGCAAACGCAGGTAATGATATTGCAGAATGGATTTGGGGAACAGAGTTGCTGTAAGAATTCAGATAAAAATACTTTAAGAACTTGTCAGGGTTTGGGGTCAGGGCACCCCCTAAATCTGCAACAGAACGCTCTNCCAATCCTTGGTACTAACTCTAACCATGGAGCGTTCTCACTGCTAGAAGCAGACTCTGTCTGGTAAACATGCTGCTAACTTCAGACAGACTCAGCTGAAAAGTGAAAGTCATAGAACAGAATTTCTGTTCTAACCCAAACCAGGACACCATTCAGACTGCATCGTTCACAGCAGGGCTTCTCGCTTCGTTTATTAAATTGCCTGATGGCCCTGGAAATTATTCTGCTATGTGTACTGTGATGGAAAAAAATAGACAATGGTTGGCCAGAGTAATGGCTTTGAGCGCATGGAAAGCACACATACCAGCAGTGTTGCCTTTTAGCAGCATCTGACAAAGAAGCACTGTTACTGTAGGCATTGAGGGAAGATTGAGGGAGGAATTTACAATCTATGAAAGTTCCTCTTCCAGCGTGGATGCAACTTCAGCTGCTGTGCACGACAGCTTTCTTGTAATTTAGGAACCTGTATATTTCAGTATTTTCTTTTACAAGCAGAGCAGCAGCATCTGCAATGGTTGATATTTAGGAATTTTAATTTTAAGAGCATAATTCAGTGTTACCCAGTGGTGGGGGTTTTTTCTAGTAGTAAGTTTCTTGGAAAAAACCTTAATAAGAAAAATAACTTTCTTGTAGAAGCTCACTGTTTTCACTTGAGTTACACAGTTAGTTCCTGAAGGTCTTTGTCAGCGGATAAACCTGGGAACGCTCTATGTAAGCTTTTTTTCTAAAATATTCATTTTCCTGACTTCATTCTAGCAAAATGAAAAGAAGTAGTAGAATTACTTGGACCTATGTCTTTAAGGGCGGACTGTTGCTCATTTAATGACGACGATAGTGAAGAAACCATACCTTTGTTCTTTAATCGCTTTCTTAGATAACCACCGTAATCTTCCCTCCTTATTAACTGAAATCCCATAAGCTGCTTATTATCTGAAGCTCATTTGTTTATGTTATAGTTTTCAACGATACTAAAAACAGAAGTGCTGACCTGTTATCCTACAATGAAACACATTAGAATTATCGATAATGAAAAGTCCAAGTCATGTAAAAGCTTCCTAAGTTTTATTGTAACAGGTGTCGTGTCACACAGTCGCATTATCCTCTTCAATAAGTATCTCCTGGGGTTTTTGGGGTAGTAACCTGAACATTTGAAAGTATCTTGTTAGTCTGTGAGACTCAGTTGACTGATTCCTGGTAAATATGCTTCTCAGCATAATTCAGCGTTAATCTTGATGTTCACTTCTGTTTCTTTCGCCGTCTTCCTTGAACTTCCTTCTAAAGAAGCAGCAAAGTTCATGCACCTGCTCAAAATAATGACATTTTCAGCTTACGGTTTTTTCGCAAATGAGAATGCAATAAACATGAGAAAAACATACATGTGACACCAGTATGGCAGTGCAAAAATGTTTTTGACTGGGCACTTGGGCATCATAATCCCGTTTACGTAGTTGCATTAAGGTTCCGTGTCGTACTTGCTTCGTTCATTCCTGTGACACGGAACTGCTTAGTGTGATACTTCCTGAACTTACCTGTACCCGAGGGAGAGGTCTTTTGCAAAGTACGATGAGGAATACTAGACTCAAGTCGTCTACTGAACCTGGAGTTTCGAAATTTGCACGTATCGTTACCATGATAATATTTAGTTACTTGTATCCTCAGTGAGCGCGTTCTTACTGAGTACAAGTTTAGCCAGCGTTGACAGTTGTGATGCTAAACTGGCTTTGTAAAACGCTTCTGTACAGACCTGCCATGATACTGAAGCTTCGTTCTGCTTAATTTAGTAACAGCTGCAGCATTTTACATTGTAAAGATCTATAGCTGTGAAAAAACCAGCTAGCTTGTCTCACGTGTGAGAAATCGAGGGAAGAAATAGAACAAATTGCATGTGTTTGAAGATACTGAACTCGCTGTCAGTTGCAGTGAGCAGATTCAATCCTCTTAAATTTGACTGCCGTGTGGTGTGTCGTATGTGGTATTCACAGTACCAGTAAGGTCTAAATATTAACTGGAGCCTGTTCAATTTTGTTTCAGAAATATAAAGAGTGATCGAGTGATGCCGGAAGAAATAGCTTGTTATTATAAACACTATGTTAAAGTCATGGGCCTCCAAAAGAATTTCAGAGACAACGTTTACATCACTTCCGTATCCAGGCTTTACCGAGGGGAGGATGATGAAGAGAGAAGCCAACTAAATGAAACTATTTCAGCACAGCATTTTGAAATGGAAGATGGACAGAAATCACTGATTAAGAGAAACTGGGAAGTCCGAGGTTATCAGCGAGCAGCAGATGGTTCCCATGTGCCCTTCTGCCTCTTTGCTGAGAATGTGGCTCTTGCCACGGGAACCTTCGATTCTCCTGGCCGACTACAAGTCGAAGGGGAAGACTTTCCTTTTGTGCTTCATTCCATGGCTGACTTCGGAGCTGCCATCAGCAAAGGAAAGTTACGTGGGAAGGCAGACCCGGTGTTAATTGTGGGTGCTGGACTTACAGCAGCTGACGCCGTACTGTGTGCCTACAACAACAACATCCCAGTAATCCACGTGTTTCGTAGAAGAGTTACCGATACAAGCCTCATTTTCAAACAGTTACCTAAAAAGCTTTACCCTGAATACCATAAGGTCTATCATATGATGTGTACTCAGTCCCACACCGTGGACTCTAATCTACATTCTGCTTACACGAGTTTCCCGGAACACAACGTGCTTTCCTTCAAGCCTGAAATGAAATGCGTTCTGCAGAGTGCCTCTGGACTGAAGAAAATTCTGAAGTTTTCTGTAGCCTTAGTTCTGATAGGTTCTCACCCCAATCTTTTCTTTCTCAAGGACCAAGGACACAGCATAGGTCACCACTCTAATCAGCCCATCACGTGCAAGGGGAATCCCATAGAGATCGATCCGTACACTTACGAGTGCACTAAAGAAGCTAACCTCTTTGCTTTGGGCCCTCTGGTGGGAGACAACTTCGTACGGTTTTTAAAAGGAGGCGCGTTGGGCATCGCGCGATGCTTGGCGCTAAGGCAAAAGAAGAAACACGAATTGATTGAGAGAGGGGATGGAGGAGGCGATGGGGTTCCGTAAATGAGGGATTAGGAGCTTTCAGATAGAGAATGACAGACGTAGTCTAACAGAACACTCACTGACAGCGAAAGTCGATAGCAGTCACATTTCTGTTGTATACAAGTAACCCGCGCTTGTATTGCTTGGTAAAGGATGCTGATACTACCATACTTCGCCTTTTCTAAATAGAAAAAAATTGATCTGCTGTTACAACTGATCTCTACGCTACTGGAATACCAGCGTGGCTTTATGTTTTAGTGTCAAATGTGACAAAGTATTCTTACTGTGAACTTAAAATAACTTCTAAAAGCGGCGAGCTTGCTTAGTACAAAGTGATTCTTGGTCCCAAAGCTAATTTGGAGACTTCTGCTTGAAACAAGGGGTTTATTTATTTGCCACAGTTAATACTTGGAATGAGCACTTAGTAAAATGGCTTTTACGGTAAGAAGGATTTCTATAAGCAAGAAGTATTCCTGACCAGTGACCATTTCTTCTGTTCGATAATTGGAATAAAAGAATAAGCATTCCCATTTAATCTTTAACACATGATTTGACACAGCCCATTAATGTTTATCACGCCATGCCTGGAGTTGGGTGAGCGCAGAAGGACTAACGTGAGATGGTGCCCTAAAGTGATATGTGCATTTCTGAGAATACTCATTAACCTAAACAATAAAGTACTGACGCAAGTGCTCTTATTACAGTGTCAATATGATGAGTATCTAGTGTCCTACTGAAAAAATAAGTACGTGAGAAAACAAGGGGCTTCTTGCTTCCTAGCTCAGGAAGACTGAATGGGATCCCTTGGCTGGTGAAGGTGGGTGATAGCTATTCTCATCTCCCGTTTGATGTTGGTTATTTCTTTTTCTAGAGCAGCAAGTAACGCTAAAACCATCTCAGCCTTTTGGGTTTTTGAAACTTGAGAAGGGGTTACATCTCACAGCCGGATAAAAAATAGACAAACATGCCATAATTTCTATAAAGACTTTACTTGTACCTACCTCTCAATTGAAGTTTCACCTTTCCGCTGCGTAATGTAAGACCTGGATTTCATTTGCTGCGGTTTAGAGTAGTTAGTTTACCTAAACGCACTCATGGGTTATTCACCATAGGTGAACTAGCAATGGCTAGTTAGAAAACTTACGTTTTCTTCCAGAACTGGACAGAAATGCTTGGCTTTAACTGATCCATTACCAAACATTTTAACTTAGGTCCAATGTGATGAAATAGATGTTACTTAATTTTCTGTTTGGGACTTCTTTGTGTTGAAGAACGTCACGTGAGTTTAAGGTGTTGTATTTGCATGATTGAAATCTCCGTATTAGAACTTGGACAGATTTTAAAGCGGAAATTAGGCTTAGACTTTGTGAAAGTCCCAGTGCTTGCTGGTTTCCCGGCTGTCGAACTTGCCGAAGTTGTCGGTACCTGTATGCACTAAATGCCTGTTCTCTGCGCCTCCTGGGTTCTGTGGCTGCTGCCAGGCCTGGCTGCCTCTGAGTTAAATTACTGAGTCTTTTGGCTACAGAATTTGAAAAGAGAAAATCCGCAGGGATTAAAATGGCTGCGTTCTCCATGGAAGTCCAAAAGCAGTTTATGAAATGATGCTCCTACTAATGGTAAATTCTAGCGCAGAGACAACAGCATAAAAATAAACACGAAGGAAGCAACATTTGTATTAATTTCCGCATTGCCTGCATGGTTGGATTTAACCATGCCTTGTCAGTACTAGTTCTGATACTTTTGTGTTCTGGTATTTGAGCTGGTTTTAATTATGCTAAATTCTAGGCTTATTTTCTTCGTAATCAAATTGAGAATCTATAATTCGCTGCCTTTGGCAGAAACTCTGCAGATATAAACCTCTCCTAAACCTGTGCTACCTAGTAATTTTAACTGAGAATCCCTGTTACAAGTGCTGAATGCTTGATTCTGGAACTTTATTGCAGTTAGTTAATATATTGGGAGTACATCTGCGATGGGATTAAATTCCTCGAGTTTTGTGCCAATATAAGCATGCAAATACAACGTACCGTGGCGTGTCACTGCTTTTTCATTTGGCACACGGCACAGTTAAAATGCCAACAAAACAAAGGAAGGCATTTTACAAAAAGGGGGAAAAAGCTTCAAACAGCCCAATTTCTAATCTCAGCTGCTGCAGCTCCTTACAAGCTGCGTGTCCTGTAGTGAAGACTTCGTAGCAGAGATTTTTGTCCTGTTATTACATGGGCGTCTTTGCCTGCACTATTACAGCACCTTGAAGTTTGGCTGCTTTTTTCTTTGTTCATTTTACCAATCTTGGCAGTATTTCCGAGACCAAAAAACTTGCATGTGAGATCCCCTCACTGGGCAGAGACATTTTCTCAGTGGTCATGTTTATTAAGCCAGTGTAAAAACAGTTTTCTCAGCCAAAGCTTTACTGAAAAATCATCCTGCTTCTTCCAGGAATTGCTAGGTTTAAAGTTGCAGCTGGACTTCCTCCCTCTTAAGTTTCTGATTTTGAGAGGAATTTGTTTCTCTCCTTTTCGGTATTTTGAGAAAATAAGAGAGGGAAACATTCCAGCTTTGCCTTAGGGTAGTTCTACCTAAAGCGCTAGGTCATACTTGCTGCATTTATTCTGGATTAGCTATTGGCATTGAATGGCTGCCTTTTGGGGAAATGCTTTGTTTCTCAGATTTAAAATATATATATATAAATCAGCCATTTGTATTTGCTGGATAACAGCTCCCAGAAGGGAGACTGCTGCTTTCAGCTTTTCTTTCAGTGAGAAAGATGGGCATTCAAACAGCAAAGATTTTAAAAGGATGCTTGCTACTTAAGCTTTGTTCCTGAAATACAGGCAGGAGGAATATCCTTTTTAGCTGAAGGAATTGAATTTGGATTTACAGAGTTTGTTGAGGGTACTGCGTATTTTCTAATAGCTTAGTGGGAGAACGTCGCTTACGTTGGGGTTTGGTTCTTAATGCGGAATGTGTCTCCTGGCTAAATTATTGCTAAGGTTATTTTAGGTGGTATCCAGCTGTTGAACTGAGGCTGAGATTTGTCAGAGCAGGTTTCCCTGACAATCTGCCTTGTGTGTGGCTATTTAACAAATGAAGACACCCGCCAGGGAGGTAGGAAACAGCACAGCCTTTCTTTCGGTGGCCGGTAAATGACTGACTTCTGTTGAAAACATTTTCCGCAAAAGAGTAAGGCCGAGTTTTACCCTGGTGAGTAAATGCAGAGATCCTTTCTGCAAGGAATCCAGGGAGAGTGGTGACAATGACCTTGGATTCTTCTCCCTCTCAGGAAAACGCGTTGCCTTGGGCTGGTGGCCTGGGCTTGCCAGAGAATGCAGGGAAAGAGTCGAGCTCCCAGGAACAGCACCTAGCCCTTGAGTAACGGACACCCAAGAGCTGCACATCCCTAGGCTTAAGGAATTGTTGGGCTATGATGTGTTTTCCTTCTGGCCTGGGGAGTGGAGGCACCTTTTTTTTTTCATGATTAATTTCATAGAGCGATGGCCACATAATGAAAAACACTGATTTAGCAGAAGGAGGTCGCTGTAGCGTCTTTCTCTCACAGCTCAAGAACTGCGAACAGAAGATGAGAGCCAGAAATCCAGAGTACTTACTCAAAGCTGGAGGAAATGGAATTAAGACCCAGGCTTTGAGGCAGGCCTGACCTGCATATCCAGTTGAAAAGGAAGAAAAGGCCATTTTAAGGCCAGCTGCTCCTGAGAGAGAAAGAAAGGGTTTAAAATTTTCATATTCCTAGCGAGTTCTCACTGGTAACGAAGACAGACCAGCAAGGGACAATAGAAAGAAAGCAGCAAAGAATCTGCAAATCTACAGGCGCTGCAGTGAATCCATGCAGCATTGCTAGGCTGCTGGTCTCCCATCCTCTTGCGTCAAGAGCTTCATCCTGTAACTTCAGAGCTCTGCTGGAGCTGTTAGTTTGCCATTGCCATCTATTTTTAGCTGGCTATTAACTGAAATGACGCTGAGCTGCAACACATACGTATGAACTAGAAGCAATTGTATTTGCTCCAGGAGCTGTAGGACTGGATCGGGAAAGTGCTGTGCCAAGAAATGACATCTGATTGCTCTGGTACCATATTTTCTACTTCGGAGAAAGCAAGCAGGTATTTTGATGTTAATAGCGGGATCTGTGCAGTAACGGTGGTAGCTCCCACACATTCCTGAACGGCAAGGGGTAGCACACATACACCTTTAAAGGCAGCTGATGGTACGTTATTTATTACCATCCACATAGTAATGGTTTCATTTTTGAAGAAGTTGTGGAGCAAAAAAATGCCAAAAGCTTTATACTGTTACATTTTAATTTCGGTAATATCTTAGAACCTGACAATAACAACGTTCTGGCGTCATTTGGGCTTATTTTTTGAGGTGAGAGCAAGCGGGGAGCACAGAACCTGAGCTGACGGGAGAGCTTTTGGATTATTTGGACATTTATTTCCCCCTTTTCCTCTTGCCCGACCTGAAGGAAAAGTCATGCGTTGTTTGAAATAACCATAATACCTGATTTAGCAGAAATGATGGAAACAGGTTCTTCGACACAGAAAGGAAGGCTTCGGTGACATTAGGGGTAGAAATGTGAAGTGAAGCTATTGAATTATAAACAGCTCCTTTTCTGAGAAACACCGGGTTTGGGGGGATAGGGTGTGCTTTAGGTGTTTCAGTTTAACTGATTTTTGAGGCTTGAATTACACAAGGAATTGTGGTGGCAGGGATGAATTTGGTGTAAGGAACATGGATTATGGGGGGAAAAAAGCTTTTATAGTATAATTAGTAATTGGAATGAAGCTAAGCGCTGTCTTAAAGATCGTTTTGTCTTTGCGGACAGTAGAACATTTCATCTCAAGCAACTCTTGAACTGGAGTTCACATGACACCTGTCCCCGTGCTAGTTGATTTTCTAACAATGATTATTTTGTACTTACAGGGCCTCTTAAACCAACTCTTAAAACCCAGTGGGCATCAGTCGTCATCACAGCCAGGAAAAAAATATACTTCATATTCTTAGGTCTCCCATTCTTTTAAAACAACTTGTTCCGGAGACTAAGTTAATCTAATTTGCACTTTCCTCCTCCATCTTTTTATTCTGAGATCACTGGCAACGTGTGAGTATCAGCCTACGCTGCCTACAGCGGATCCTTCAATAAACGAAAACTCAGCTTCGTTTTCCTGGACACCCTCTGTAGATTTACATGCCAGCATAAAGCAAATGAACAACTGGGTTTGTTACATATTCCCAGAATATTATGGAAGTCTCCTATTTTCAGGTTCTTCTTTAACTAGGGATATGAAGAAAAAAATAGTTGCCCGCAAATAGAAAGCTAGAGACAGGCGATCAAAGAGATTTGCTACAGCTCCAGGGGACTCTGTGAGGAGAGGGAAGTTGTTCATGTTTCATCAGTTTGGATTCTAGGACCAGCTCCTATGTGAACACTGAGTGATTGCTGTTCAGAACTGATCCTGGTGCTTTACAGCTGCCTGGCACAATCTGGGAAGTCAATACTCTGATCTTGCCCATTTCTCTGCTAGGTCTGGGATTCTGGTTGTGGAATTCCAGTTCTAAATGAAGTAAAGGCTTGCATTCATCTGTTTGTTCACACACAATACGCTCGGACTTGGTGATATTATGTAAATGCCATTTCTGGGTGTCACGCCTCAGGTTTTTTTGCTTTTGCTAGAGTCTGCTTGGGTCATACCCTTTATTTGAGATGAGCAGTGGAAATGTGTGCAGAACATCTGCTGTCAGCTGCAAGCGACTCGTGAGCAAAACCTCAGCTTTGGCTAGATGATGGAACCTACCTGAGGTTTGCACGCTAAACTTGTTTTATCTTCATGGGTGAAAACTGATGATGGACTGGAAGCTAAAGGAGCAATATTGAAACTGGTTTACCTAGAACGGGTTTGGAGACGTGGGGGAACCTGTAAGGCAAAGAAAAAACATAAATTGGGGAGTAAGAGGTATTCAAAGAGCTACAATGTTCAGAAAGAAAAGGCGTTGGTTTGCACGGGTCTGGTGCTATAGCCAATGCTTGGGAGAGATTCAGATACTCAAAGCCGGGGCGGAGAGGCTAAAGCAAGTGACAGCGAGAGCTGCGAATTAGGGAGATCTGATTTTGTTCAACATTTTTGTACCTATCTCACTGGAATGTGGTGATGGCGGCTATCGAAAGATTGTAGGAGGAGGTGTGAGGAATAATGGTAAGGAAGACAGTTGAGGTTTTGCCACGTTTGGCTTAAGTTCTAAGGAGTTACAAGAACCACCAGGACTGGAATTTGTGAATGGAAAGACCAGACGTGGCGAAATGTGACTGAGGGTACATTCGTGAAATGGAACTGAGCAAGAGCAGGACTAGTTTTATAGAAGAGTGGGAGAAGACAGGGTAAGAATAAGGACTGAGGAACCACCTGTACAAAA
>WEIS01056490.1:12081-40660 GCA_013389965.1 Todus mexicanus | reverse complement strand
CCCTGAAAGGAGGTTGGACTGAGGTGGAGTCAGTTTCTTCTCACAAGGAACAAGCGATAGGACAAGAAGAAACTGCCTCAGGTTGCACCAGGGGAGGTTTGGGTTGGATATTAGGATAAAAATCTTCACAGAAAGGGTTGTTAAGCTGCCCAGGGCAGTGGTGGAGTCTCCAACCCTGGAGGGGTTTATAAGCCATGGAGATGTGGTGCTGAGGGACATGGTTTAGTAGTGGCCTGGCAGTGCTGGGTTAAGGATTGGATTCAATGATCTTAAAGGTCTCTTCCAACCAGAATAATTCTATGGTTCTCTGATTCTAAGAGAGGCAATGCTGGGGCCAGCTCTTCTTTGGGGACACTGCAAAACCATGGTAACATTGCTGCTATAATTAAGTATATAGCAACAGCTCTCTTGTTATGCAGTGGAGCAGCAGCATTTCAGCCTGTGTGATCACTTACCCACACAGGACTACCTAAGCAGCTAGTGAAGGTATAGCAATAGCCATAGCTGCACAGCCCAAATGTTTTGTCCCAAACAGGCTTATACAGTCCATGCTCTCCTTGCTAGCTGAAGCACTGCGCCTACCCCACCACAGATCTGTAAACAGCCAGCTCAACAGTCAGCACAGAACCAGCAAGGTTCATGCTCGAAGAAGTAAGCCCTTCCCAGAAGAAAGGACATCATTTGCAGTACAATTTGCACCCAAACTGCCTGCAACAAAGGCAGAACTGGCTGCGGTTGCACTCTTCAGATGGCCTAGGGACCCCCTCAGCTGAAGCAGGCCATGTGATGGGAGCCTAGAGCTGGATGGAAATGCTCACGGGAAGGCTTTCCTATCCAGCCTGCCTGCACATCACGGGAAGCTGAGCAAGATCAAACTGTGCCCACAACACATTTTAGTCATTTTAGTTCAGCCAAACCTGACAGCAATAGTAAGGACTTTTGCTTTCTCAAATTCCAACCTTCCAGCCTTTAAAGGAGTTTGGTCAGTCTCAGCTGATGCTCACTTGAACAAAGGCCCCTTTACCTCAGCTCCACTGCCAGTGAAAAATGGCCCTTGAATATGAAACAGAGGCAACCTGCACGTATCTTGTTTGCACCAAACAAGACGTTTTATGAACTGGCTTTTAACCCCTTTTTTTGGATATGGGCAATCTGAGGTGGGCTAAATAACGCAACCAAGGTCACAAGATTTCAGTGGCAGAGGCAGAAGAGATGAGGTGTGCCATCCCCTGTCATTTGTGCCCTCCCTTTAAACCAGGAGATGTCACATGTGTAAAGGAAGAAGGCTCAAAACATCTTGTGGTAGCATTGGTCTGCTAGGTGGTCCTCAGGACATCACTTCACTCTCACCCTCCCGTTTCTTGCATTTCAGAACGTTGCCTAAAATTTTCAGCTTCATCTCTGCCCATTGTCTCCCTGCTGGTTTTCCATACTCAGAAGGTTAACGGGAGTAAGTCTCAATTAGTTATAACAACAACAGGTCAAGCAACCCCTAAGAAAAACCCAACATAAATCTCTTTGACTGAAATAATCCCCTTTTCCACTGTGCCAGGGAGAACACAGACCTCTTGCTGTTGCTCAGGGCACGTGCCAGGAGGAAGGGAAGTGTCACTAGCTCCAAGCTTTGCATCAGTGAGTCCCATAAAACTGGGAAGGTCAGGTGTGCAGTCATGGAGCCGCGACACGTAAACATCAGGATCTGAATCGGAACACAAGGGGCTCCAGAGGGACCTGCTGTTAAGTCTCTGTGACTTCACTTAAAACCTGAGCTGAGAAATTGCTGCACAAGAAAAGTTGGCTCTGAATTCAGGTGCAAACTGACCTGCAATGGTACCCGAACCTTTGTTATTCTCTTTTTTCCATCATTTTTTGAGTATTGAGCTTCTTATCAATGTTGGCGTAAGAGGAAATATCACCTTTTAATCTTCTTTAATGAAGGCTTTGTCCTGGAACGACATGTTTTCTATCAACCCAGGCATCTGCAAACCTGCAAGAGAAAAGAGTGGCATTTCAATTTCCAGAAATTATTGGCCCAAAACTTTAATCTGAATCTCTCAGCTGAACTGTTGATTCAGGGCACGCTGCATCTTTCCATTACCATTTGCTGTATTAGCATCAGATGTGCAGACAGGAACATTTTTATTTTACTGTTTTTTAGACCAATATCCTGCAACAGCAAGGCAGCACTGGGGATGTTATTTCATTTCAAAAAATGTTGGCATTGCAAATCAAAACCTCTGTCTCACATGGCACTGCTAGTCATGGGACAGCACTGCCAGCCCTATCCCGGGACTGACTCGGCAGCCAGCCTGCCTGTCCCTCCAGAGCTAGGAGAGGACACAGGGGAGCGATGGCTGCGTCTGGTTTGTCTGGAGGAGTCCACTCCAGTCCTGTTACTTTAACTTTGTCTTTCCTTTGAAAGGAAAACCGGTTTCTGGTAACCATTTTGATGCCGCTGCACGAGGCTGAAATTGTTGCCCAGAACTGTTCCCGCTTTTCAGATGATTACCTCCAAGTGGCTCTCAGATTCCAACTGTTAGTCTCATGCATAATGTATTTCATTTCAAGCCTTTCATCTGTGCATAAGCTTTCCATCTATTTCCATCCTGGTCTCAGACACTCTTTTACCTGTAAAGCAGGAAAAGTTGCTGCTCCCCCCACTTCTTTCTGGAGTCTCCTTCCTCCCAAACGCTGCTTGCCCATTCCAGCTCTTGTGCCCCCAGAACGCTATTTCAGGGGATGAGGTTCATATCCATCCTCTTGTTGTAGACTTGCAGGGTGATCTCCTTCCCAGCAGCATCTACCTTGGTTGAAATGTTCACTGCCTGCAGCTACTCTCTGTTCGCTGCTGTTGTGAGGGATTAGCCGGCTGTCTTCTGTGATCACTCCCTAACCCACATCACCCACAGAGTGCCAGCTTAGCTCATGCTCACCCACTCCTTTTGACCAAACTGACTTCAGGGGCTCTCACAACAAGGAGAAATTGGTAAGAAGAGCAGCACAGCGATCACCAAAAGAAGCCATCAGACAGCCTGCAGTGTGCCTCTTCAGTTGGGCCAGTGAAACAGCATCACCCTTTGACATCCCAGTATTACGGTGCTGTCTTGAGATCACTGATGGAGACTCCAGGAGCTATGCCCACAACTGCCCTCTCTTGCATAGCCACCTGGTGGCCAGGGACAAGTCATTTGGATGATCTGGAATAGCAAAGAGAGCAGATTTAGAGGAGGAAGCCTTCAAAGCAGGAATGCAGAGCTCAGCAGTCAAACATCCAGCAGCAGTATCTGGATGCCACTTCTTTTCCAAATCCTTTCAGATGCAGCCTAAGGGGTTAGTATTGACTTTAAAAGCCAGGGGCCCTGATTCAACAAAAACAGCTAAGCACTTAATAACATTAAGCACATGCTCAAGTCTCTTCCTATTCAACAAAGCACTTAAACACATACTTCACCCCTCTTAGATGGCCCAGAACCAAAACATGGAGTTCTAAGAATTTCTCCAACCTTTATTTAATTTCGGAGGAGGGACAGGAATGTGAACCTTGATCCACGTTTTCCAAAGGGTCCCTATTTGCAAGTGAGTCAGACTCCAGCTTCAGACCTACACACCCAAATGCTGGCACGTTCATGTTTTGGATTGGGATCTGAATTTTTCAGCTTGCACCTCGCTCTGATCTATGCTTGTGTTCCTTAAAGAGATGGAACTGCAGGCAGGGAGCTCTTACACCATGTTTCTGTGCAGGGTTTAAATTGATGACACTTTCCCCAACTCCACCTCGCTGAGATGCAAAACTGAGGCACCACCTCAGTCCATAGTGTGCAGATGCTCAGCCTGGGAGACTGCAGGACTTGCAGAGCTCCTCCAATGTGGCTGCTCTTCCCCAAAATTAAATCCTCCTCAGCCCAGTTCTGTAGCCCAACTCCCAGAGCCACGTGAAATCCCCAGCCTTTGGTTATTATTAAAATGCCACATAGCATTCACTGAGCGGTTGCAGAGAGAAAGTGCCAAAGGAGCGAGCCCAGCGTGCTGTGGGATGGAGCCGAGGAAGGACTGACAGCCAAGAGGGAGAGCCTCGATCTGCCTCCAAGCTGTTGTTTTGAGCTTTCGGCAGAGCGAGGCGAACGTCACCATAATACCCTGCGCACATTTCCAAATGTCGCTGCTTTCTCCAACACCACCTTTTTTCCCTTTTATTTTTTAATTTTTTTTTAAATTCTGATTTGTTTCTAACAAAAGCTGAGATCCTCCAGAGCAAAAGCAGCAGGCATCAGGATAAGTAGCAAACAAATAAAGAAATCAAACCAAAACCATCTGGGCCACGTGGCCAAATCTCAGCCCTCTTCCCATCCCACACCAGTGCCAGTCGCGTCTCAGCGCGTGGAGCTCAGCTCTTGCTTTGGCAAGGGAGCTGCGGGGCTGCTGGCAGGGCAGAACAAAGCTACAAAACAAAAGGCCAGGCTTGTTCCAGGGAGACAGAAAACAAATAGACTGCCAGTTGTCTGGGCGAGCAGGGGAAGTGGTACGCAGACATCTAAGGCAGCAGGAGGAGGTGAGAGCCCTCCTATCACCATTACCAGTTGCCTGGGGGAGGAAGAAAATGAAGCTGGTTAAAAAGAAAAGGCAGAATTCAAATAGTCAGGAAGAGCATCACTGGAGGGTTTGCTTATTAAATGGTTGCCAGGAGGACAAGAGGAGGAAGGATCATCCAGCCAAGAGCTATAGGGCCCATAAGGAGGCTGTCAAGTTGAGCAACAAAACACCCAGGGAACCTTCTGTGCTGGTCACAGCATCAGGAACACCAGGAAAGTCAGAGCAGCTGGAGGGACCAGTTCACTCAGGCTTTCCTCCACTGCTTCTGGGGATCAATAGACATCCAGAGAAAGAGCCCTTGTCCTTCCCAGGCAGCCAGGCTCAAGGGGAGTCTGGCACAAAGACTAAACATGAGACCAGTAATGAGGCGAGGCAAACCTGACAACTGCCCGGTGGGCAATACCTGCCTTAAACCTGCTCTATTAACTGGCCTTCCATTTTACCTGCTCTGAACAATGGTACATGGGCTGGAGATACCAGGCACCCTTCCTTTGGATGGCAGATAAAGACGCTTTCAGTAGATGCCTCACCTTACCGAGTGGGAAGCAGAGCTGGGGAGACGTGCCCGAGCTAAGGCAGAGATGAGAACAGAGCTGGTGTGTGCACGCAGACTGTACTAGTCACCATCTGGCGCTACCACCACAAGATCAGGCTCCTTCGCACCATCGCATGACACAGTGAAACAGGGATTCCTCCTGGGAAAGAACAGAGTTGGAAAACTCGAATGGAAGAATAAATAAATCTTAAAAATAACAGCTCGTTGCAGCCCAGCAGCACGTTGAGAGCCTGTCACGCTCGGCTGGGCTGAGCCGTGTCACCGGGAAGTGGGGCTGTCAGCCGCCTCTCTGCCTCTGCGGTGGTGATGCTGAGGGGCACTAGCTCAGGAGATGATTTCCCAGCCTTTGCAAATGGACCTCCTGGTGCAACAAGCCCTGAAAATTACCCCACTGCACTGCAAGAGACAAATACAACACCCTGCACCACGGTGATGAGGCAAGAGCTTTCTATTTCATGGCGGGTATATGAAAGTATTAACCACAGCATGTTTGAGTGTTGGGAAGGACTGGGTGGCAAGTGTTGGTACAATAACAAGGGTTTGGCTCCTGGGTGTCAGTCACTGCCCAGAGGCTATTCCCTGTCCTCTCCCACCCTGCTCTGAAGCCAGAGCAGGATAAAAGGTGGGGAAAGAGGATAGACTCAGCTCAAGAGCCACATCCAGACCACAGGGTGTTGGCTGGATTGTGCTGGTCTGCTCAGACCTTCCCCACCACTCCCCCAGAACACAGGTCATTTCCAAGCGGGTGGACCAACCCTAACTGTGGGTGCAACCCTGGGCTTTCCACAGCAGGGGTTCTGCCAACACTTCCAGCTTAACGCACAAAGCCCAGATGATCAACACTAGCTTAGCCAAGAAGCGAGGGAGAAGCTCCCGAGGCTGTTACACTCTCTTGTCTTTCCCCATCACCCCCAGTAGCTTATCCAGGTGACCTTTTAACTAAAGTGCCCCAAAACCATCTTTTCTTCTGGCCCCCTTGTACATACGCTGGCTTATTTTCTGCCCTATGTTTTCAGAGACCATCAGAAACCTGCAGCCCTTGGAGAGCATGCGATGGCTGCAGCAGCCACCCCGAGAGATTTATGAGGGCAGCAAGCTCTTGGTTTCCCTGGTCACCCTCAGAGGATTTACAGCCCCATGCATTGCGAATGAACAAAGACCTGCTGTTCCTCATCAGAGACCTTATGATTCTGTCGGTGGGGAGGAGACTTCAAACATAGATAACCTTTGGAAGCAGAAGTAGCCATTCCTGGATGTAACACGAGAGATAGGCAGAGAGAAAAGTGCCTGCAGTGCTCTGGGAAATCTCAGAAAACGAAGCAGGGAGTTCGCGTTATTTGTAAGGGTGGAGAAGAAAGGTTAGTCCCGGGGCAGCAGGAGGAGGAAGGGAGGTTGGTAGCAGAGTTTGTTCATGTAAATTTGGCTTCTGGGACAATTTTCTCTTGGATGAGATACAATTTTAAAAGTTGCTTCTGCACAGGACTCAAGTTCTAGCTGCTTCTTCTACCAACAGAGCACACAGTGCCTTGAGGTCTGCCCCAGTTGTCCTGGACTCCCGTTTTGAGTGGGCTGCACTCTTTGACACACAGATACGAGGCACCCATGGATGTTTTTTGGAGTACAAGGGCTGATAAACTTCGAAAAGCTTCACTGGAGCCTGTGAACTTTGCCCTTCCATCTGTGCTGGGGCTCTGATCTCCCTATAATCAAGAAGAGCACTACCAGCAACGCTTTCTAAAAGACTTTGCTACGCCGCCGTGACCTGTGTGGTTTACCTCTCAGCTTGTTATCCACTCTCAAACGACCGGCATGAGACTTGCGCTCAGCCGAAATCTGCGATTCTGCTAATGGATCTGACCATGAATCCCACACAGCTGTTTACTGGACCCTTTGTACCAGAGTCATCAAGGAAGGAGGAAGGAGGGTAAATAGTAATTACTATGCAGATTTCAAAGAGGAGTGCATCTGTGCCTTTGGTTTCTGCTTTGTTTGGTCTTCACAGGACAAAGTGGAGCTTTTTTTTCCTTTAACCCTTAAAGTAAGAGGGGAAGTGTGAATTTGCCGTGGTACTAATTGTCACATGCATTAAAAAGGAAAAAAAAAAAAAAAAGAAAAGAAAAGAAAAAACAAACCTCAACAAAACCAGACAGTAGCACCATTTCCCTGGGACTGAAGATGCTGCATCTCAGTAAGTGGCTTCCTGGAGGAATATATCCACAAAGGAGCAAGTTCCCACTCTAATTAGAAGGGAATCTCTGAGACAGGCTTTTCCATGAAGGAAACAAAAAAGGCAGAGCTGACAGGTCTAATGCATATATTAACACTAAAGACATGGAAATTAATTGGATTTATTACTAGTCACAGCTGCAAAGATGGCTCATTTCTAAGTTTATTTTACAGGGAGGAGTGGGATTTAATAGTCATCCCGGTTAAGGTAATGAGCCAAAACTAATGGTCTCCTCTTGTTTGGAGAGGCCCCAGTTCGGTGGAGCACCTACGCGTGTGTGCAGCTCTCCCTGTGGTTTCCAAGGGATGCTTTGCATCTGCTGGAGTGTTCGTTGATGAGCACGATGCTTACAGATGGTTATGGTCTGGGAGGGAGAGGAAGTATTTTTCTGAATGGCCATCAGAATCAATGGGATGATCAGTTAGGATCATTCCCCGTTACCATTTCTGTCTAGGAGAGAGGAAGTGACTTCCCAAAGGAGACAAAAAAAAAGGATGATGAGAAACTCAGTGTCATGAGGGGTTCCCCATTGCCTTTAAATTCTCCATGTGAAACCAACAAAATCCCTCCCTGCCCTTGCAGGTGATGAGGCACAAAGGAGGGGCCGGCAGGACTGACACCCTATGCACCAGGCACAGCTGGGGCAGAGGTGATGGCACAAACACGGGGAAATTAATTTCATTTCAATTATAAATCAAAAGTAAGCAAACCCAGCCTGCCAACAGGGAGGTTTTCTGCTGTCCCAGGAAAATGGCTAGATCCTGCAAGAAGGCAAGTCACTGGAAGGACTGGGGATGGGAACATCGTTCCTTTCTTCTCTCCCTCCCTCTCTTGTCTGCAGAGCTTCATCCTCTCCTTAGGCCAGCAAAGCACAGTCTTTTTCTGCTAGGTTGGTTTTCTGTTATTTTAACAAGCCAAACCAGCTTTCCAAGGGATGGGATCCGTTCCAGAAGAAATCGATAGCTACCTTGTGATGGCTCCAGCAGGTACACCACTGAGACAGAGGCAGAAGACCAGGTACAGCTCAAAAACAGCAGCAATGCCCCTAACTCACAGCCTCTCTCATGTTGCCTAGGCTGCATCACTTGAAAGGATGCTGAAAAGCTGCCCATAGGAGATTTCAGAGCTCTCTCCCCTCCTGTAGATGAAGAAAAACAGAAGCTATTTTATGGGAAAACAGACCATGGAAGGGGAGAGCTGGGTGTTGTTTGCAAAGCACTTATCTTGCCTATCCACAAGAGGGTTTGGAGGATTTGGGTAGCTTCCTTCCCAAGGTGGAAACCAATTTTCTGAGGCAAAGACAGGCTGCCTCAGGCGGGGAGGTGTTAGACTAACAACAAAAGGGAAAGGTGCAAAGAGGGGACAAATGGAAACTCATTTAGCACGTAATGAAGGTGCTGAGAACAAAATTAATCAAAGCAAAGAAGGAAGCAGAGAGAAATTCTTTCATCACCTAGCCACCAAAGGTAGGTCCTGGCTAATAAACAGGAATCGCTGTTCTACAGGCAAAAATTTGTCCTAGCTGGAAAGGTGGAAACCTGGTGGGAAAGCTGATGGGAGTGTTAAAATCATGGCTTTTAGGAAGGCTGAAGTGGGGAAAAGATGGAGAACTGTCAGAAATAGGATGACGAGCATCCAGGTCATTGGACTCAGTAGTAAATTAATCGGAAAATTGATGGCTCAATCATCTAAAATAGAAAGCACAAAATAGACCAACCAGTATCTGCAGCAGAGCACAAAATCAAACCTGCGAACCATCTGAACATCTCCCTGAGCAGCTGCCAAAGGCAAAGAGGGGGAAAGGGCCAGATTATCACGGGAAAACTTCAAATGGAGCGAATTCTGCTGGAAAGCTGCTTCCAGAGCTGAAACAGCCTCCGTATTTGTAAAGATAATGGTGATTATTTCCTATCTCAAAAGAACTCACATATCCAACAGGGGAGAATTGTATATTACACCTTTCTTCTTGGCAGATACAGGGAATTTGATCACAGGACTAAAAACGCGCAGTAGCTTAGGTAGGAAGTGATTGCCACTTGAAAACATTTGTTACGTGCAGACAGAATAAAATCAAACCCAGTAAGATACTGCCTTGCAGCTCTCTCTGGCCGCTGTTACAGACCTGAAAACAATCATGAACCAAATCAGTTTAGGAAAAGAATTCAAACAGAAAAAACCCCACTAAAACAAACCAACAACGATGACTGGGGAATGTTGAAGAACATTTCTCTATATCGACCAAAAGCTACAATCCAACAATCAAGAGAGTATTAGAGTGGTTAAAACAACAACTCCTTCTTCACCAAGAGGAGAACACAAATATTCTTTATGAAACAAATGGGGAACAGGCAGTGAACACAAATTGAAAGGTAGATCTATAGATCATCCATACGGGAAACAAAAGGGCACAAGAAGCAGGAGACAGCCAAGAGAATTAGGGCAAATTCAGAATTATGTTTTTTTCAAAGGAGAGGGAAACTTCTTCTTTTCCATGCAGGCAGCAATAGCTCTGCAGAAGAAGGCAGCAGCGACATCAAAGCAATTTGTGGTGTGTGTCCTTCGAAAAGAGCCAGATGGTGAGGTTACATCCTATGGGGCTGGTGACATAGTTTTCACTCCAATGATAACTAGGGTCATCGTTAGACAGAGAGTAGATACTTTTAAATAAAGGGGTTCGTACATCCTGCAGGAAGGCAGAACTGTCTATGATGGGCTTTCACCTGGAAATTTCCCATCGCTGCCTTGTTGACGTGAGCAACGCTGTGAGTTTTCATGCAGAGGCACGGCCAAAAATGTATGTTAGGTAAGAATGGGTAATGCAACACCGAAAACACTGGGAGTAGCCTGATGGGAAATCTCTCCTATATCTCCACAAGTAGATATGAGCCAGTTGTACCATTGGCAAATAGATCTTTCCCCTTCTCAGAAAGAGTGGTGGGGTTTGTCTCCTGGATCCCAGAGATTAAATCTCAGAGAAGCACGTGCTGTTGTTTCTGGATGCTGCCCTCAAAGCAGCGAGAAAGACCAGGGCATTGGGTGGGACAGGATCTTGCTGACACTCCCCTTCGGCTCCTGGGCTTGGGACTCGCTGTGGGATCAAGTGTTTGCCTTTCCAACTAGACACTCCCAAACCCACTTCATCTGGGTTTGCTAACAGAGATTGTTTATTGCAAAGCCGGTTTAGAAACTCCATATAAGTAATCCTCAGCCTCTTCCCTGCTATTTAACAGAGCTGCAGCCCTCCGGGGAGCTCCCAAAGCATCCTCAGTTGCTGGAAAGACAGAGTTAGTCACTGAAAACTTTTACCGATGGAGATAGATCTGGAGGAGGAGTGAGCCCAGGACAGCTCAAGGAGCACACAGCCAGGCTCACTTCCAGGACAATACACCGCTCTAGTCTCTATCTCCCTGACTGAGCCCATGCTGACCACCTGCCCACACTGGTAGACAGATCCTCTTTTCAAGATGAGGGGACTGATGCTTCATTGCACTGCTGTGTGATGGTGGCCATCCTGCTACTGACCCACAAAGCTGTCCCATTTCCACTGCAGCTGCATGGAAATCAGCCTGTGTAAAGTTATCCCATGGGGCACTGTTGGCTCTGCAGTCAATAACTGAGCTGCCCTACTCACGGTACACAGGTAGAGGCATCTACCAGTTTCTTCAAAATCTACCAGTCTTTCTTCAACATCCATTATCTTAAGAAAGAAGCAAATCTACTGAGAGCGGCACAGATCTGCTGGATTTGTGCAGCCATGGTGACACAAGCCTCTAAACCACATTCATACACACCCACCTTCGCTTTCCCAGAAAATGCCTCTTACACCACTACGAAAAAAACCAAAACCAACAAACCCTCAGTTATTAGCTATTAATGAAAGCATCCTCCCAAGAGGTGGGAACAGGAAAGCCGATGAGCCCAACCCAGCTTACCAGAGCCAGAGATGCGGGGTGTGCAGTGCCAAGCAACGATTGATGCAATGTGAAAAGTCCTGAACCAGTAAACAGGAGAGACCTGGGCTGGTGAAAGAGGAGCCGAAATCCTGTTGGTGTACAGTCCAACCTGGCCAAAAACTTTAGGACAAAAAACAAAGAGTGAAGCTATATACCTTGAGTTCACCACGAACCCCACCATGCTCCTGGGTGCCACTGACTACAGTATATCAGTCTTTATTAATACGGACTGTTATTTAGCAAGGGAACAACTGAATGGAATAATATACTCCGGATTCATTACTGTCAGCCCGCGCAGAATTATGTGTATTAATGACCAGATTATATCTGTTTATATAATACAAATTACCATAGAGCGACTGCAGGCATTGAAACGCTCCTTGTCTGTTTGACACACATAAATAATGGAGGAGCTCGCGCTGCATTTGGTACACATGACTAACCTTTTATCCCTGGCACCCCGGTGCAGGCTGGAGAAACGACTCGGGTTTCAAATTCCTCGCTCCAGCTGTCATTAGCCTCGCAAAGCGCTAGCGAATCGGCGGCTAATTGATGTCCTTGTTGGACATTATTTTATTAGTCAGGCCTGGTGAGCATCAAGTGGAATTTTAATGTCCTTCTACCCTTGGGTCCACGTGGCCGTAAGCGTGAAGGTTTGTAAATAATTAATTGCACTCTAAGAGTTTGAGGACGGGGCTAATAAGTTTGCCTGTGGGTCCAGGTTGCTCTAGCTGGCCCTGGTGTTGTGAACAACATAGGCTCCTGGCAGAGGAAAGAACAGCCCAGACCTCGGTCCTCCAGCGATGGTGGTTCATAGGGTGGTTTATTGACCAGATCTGAGGTTCACATTGTCCTTGGGTGTGGATGGTCCTCAGGGAATCATGGAATCATAGAACGGTTGGGGTTGGAAGTGAGCTTAAGGATCATCTAGTTCCAACCCCCCTGCCATGGGGAGGGACACCTTCCACAAGTTGCCATGGTGAATAGGGTGAAGCAGGAGTTTGCAAATAGCCTTGAGAGAAGGTTCAAATGAAGGCTCAAGGGATAAAGCTGCACCACGGTGTCCAGTGCTCGTTGCTGCACCAAAAATACATCATTGCATGAAGCTGTCCTCAACATGCGGTGAGGAATAAAGGATTTTCACAACCCGCTGTGAGCTTCTGCCTTGTCTGAAAACCCACGTGCTGGGTCACGGAGGGGTTGGGGCTTAATGGCTGTGTCGCTCATTGGTCAGGGCACCGAGTAACAGTCCCGTGCTGGTCCTGAGCTTGTCCTTTCGGCACCAAGACCACAGCCAGGGAACCCAGGGCAAAATCAAGCCCTTCTGTGAGAGTGGAAAGTTTTGTCTTGACAGTCTGCATGCAGAGCATGTTGCTTTGAAAACACCAGCCTTTTTGCTTTAAAATTGGCTAAACAAGCTGAAAATGAGCATAGATTTATAAATCAAGGACAGAAAATATTTTTGCTTGAGTTGAAATGAAATTTTGGGAATTCTTTTCTTTTTAAAACATTGTCTTTTTTTTTTTTTCTCTCCTCCTTTTGTTTTTCAACAGCACTGGGAAGTGCACCTTGAACGCAGCCCTCCCAAGCTCACAGCCAGTGGATGTCCTCAGTAACAACCCCTGCTGATCTCCTGGGACTTCTCCCCGTCCTTTCCTTCCTCTCCCCATCTCCCTGGGGCAGGAATCATCTCTTCCTACCTGAGTATTCTGCGCTTGTTCTCACACAGAGCCTCTGAAGCGATAGCGCGTTGCAAAGAAAATGAATCATTTAAAATAGAACCTTCCTCAATCACACGAGACCCTTCCTCCAGCCCTGCTTACGTACTGCATGGGCTTTCCAGGAGCCGAGTACAAATGAACAGAGAACTTGGGCACACCAGGCTATTCATACATTAGGCAATAATTATAACGTATATTAACTGCCTGGGTGTTGAAAGAGCCCCAGCATGAGATTGCTTCTCTAATAGGAGACAGAAGTGATAAAAGACAGTAATAGATTGCCTCTTTCAGATGTGGAATTAAAAGCAGCGACTCATTAGATTATTTTTTTTTTCACAGCCTCTAATCGCAAGTAGCTTCCTTTCAAGTCCGATTTCCATTTCCAAGGCTAAGCTCGGCAACACAAACAGAAATTAAAGAGGGGAGGGGGTGTGAGGAGGGTCCTATTCTGACTTCTCTGGCATCACAGGAATGGGGAGTAACTGTGTTGAGCTCAGCAGTGCTGCCCAGCCAGAGCAGGAGCCCAGGAGCCAGCCCACCTAGGCAGCCTTCTGAAGAGACTATCATCAAAAGATCACGATTTGGCAGCTTTTTTTTTTTGCTCTTTGGCTTTTTTTTTTAATGTTCGCTGCAGCCACTAAATTTCCTTTTTATTTTTTAACAGATAGCCTGGAAGATAAAGCTTTTGAATTTCAGCAATCAAACAAAACAAAAAAATGAAGTTACTTCAAAGCAGCAGCAGAGATTCTTAAAAACTGACATTTCCACTTACTGATCCAGTTTGTCTCCAGCAAGGAATGCTTTCCAGACGATTTTGGCTGCTGTTTTTAAAAGAGATGTATAGAAAGCAGGAGAAGAAAAATCTGGATTTTAGCTGAGCTGGGAAGCACAGTAAATAACATTCATTAGGTTCTCCTGGACAGTTTTAATGAGTCAGAGTTTTAAATCGTTCACTCAACATCTTTACAGGCCAAAATATAGCTGGGTTTCGAACTCAAATCCTTTGGCAGGAGCTGCATAATCCATAAAACATCTGAAGGAGGGAGTACAGGGGGAGAGGAAAGGAGGTATAAAATCAGGCTGGGAATGGTACTGATGGTCAAATTGCACCTAAATCAGCCACAAACTCCAGTTTTATCTGTATCAAAGGCACCTAAAAATAAAAGAGTCCAGAGCACCTCTGTCTTCCCACCCCAGAGTCAGGATCAGCACATCCACGGGCATATTTTGGCTGCCAGTGCTCCCAGAGACCCCAAGCACAGGGACCCCAAGCACAGGTTAACCAGGTCTCACCGCCTGCGTTTGTAGTAGACAAGCTCTTAAGCACAGATGGCAATTTGGATCTGGCAGCACGAAGGCTACGAGTTTTTTTCATTCCACTGTGCTGTCCACCCACCCTGGGATGGGAAATAAGCTCTTCAGCAGATGAGGGTTTGTACAAGATTCATCTACAAATCCAGGCCTGAGGTTCAGGGGTAGTTTAATTCTCTCAAATTGGCATGGTCCATGTCCCATGGGACAAATCCTGCTGTGTCCTCCCAAGTGGGGTGCAAATGCTGCTAACCTTGGCATGGGGGGTGCTCAGGCAGCTGGGAATTTGTGCCCTAGTGCTGCTCCTGGAGAGCTGGGGGAATAGACGGCAAAGCCCCCGAGCTCAGTCATGGCTCTCCTTGAGGAGCGTGGCGATGCAGGGAGAACCCAGGAGCTTTTCTGGCACCCAGGGACTGGTTTTGGCTGCTCCCTGATGTGTTATAGTCACAGCCATCTACTGGGAGGTCCACCTCCTTGCCCATCTTCACCAGTCTGAGGCTGGTTATGGTAGTTTATCCTGTCCATAGCATGCTCTGATGACAGTTAAAGGGAGTTTTCAGGGTGGTTTAGTACCTGAACAGGTAGAAATGTGAAGCCCATACCCACAGCCCAGTCACCATCTGCAGGAGCCCTCCTGGCTGCTGGGAGACGCGAGCTTACGTTGCACAGACCCTGCAGCAGAAGAAAGTGGTGACAAGGACCAAGCGACGCCAGCTCTGCCACAAGCTAGAGCCCCCCAGACGGAGCTATGTTGGCACAGCAGACCTGCAGAAACCCCCAAACCCCAGCTGTGCCAGTACAGGGGAGTGAAGGCTCGGCAGAGAGAGACCTGATGCAGCTGGGCTACACTGGTCCCCAAAAAGGGACTGCTCCCACAAATCCCATTGCACCGCCCAGCAGGGAGGGAGCAGGGAGAGGGTGGCACCTGGCAGCTGTGAGGGATGAAGAAATCGCTGTGGAGCATTAAAGGCAGTGCCCATTGGCCCGGAGGCTGTTTAGAAGCATCTCGCTGCTGGCCCTGTCCTCAGGAACACACACCTGGGCAGGGCTCCTCGGGGATAACATCCTGTGGAGGAGACTTTAAGGAAAGTCTTCAGCATTTGGGGAACTGCAGTGGGCTGGGGGTGCTGTGAGGCACCAGCTCACCCCAGAGCAGGAGCCTGGTGCTGAGATGACTGTTGTCATTTTGGGATGAAAGCGCTTGGGCTAAGCATGGTCAGGGCCCAGAGCTCACCTCCAGTGGTGTAAACCAGGAGTGCATCCACCGCTGTCCGCAGCGGCGCAGGAACAGAGCAAGACTGTGTCATTTGTCCAGAGGTGATGAGAAGCAGGGGAGACGCTTCTTTGTACATCGGTTTGATGAACAGAGTGTTGCGGTTAAGAGATGTCTAGGAGAGCCCTGTGAGCGGAAGGAAGAGAACACGCAGGATTTCTCGTTTATCAGCTGTAACCACCTCCTCCATCTCCGCTGTCAGACAAGAAAGAGTTTGCAGGAAGGCACCATGGTCTGGACAGGAAAGGGGTTTCGTCCCTGTCACACCACGCTGCGGCACATCAGGCCCCAGTGATGATTTGTCTGGATCAGACGCTCTTTGCCCGGATCGGGCTCACAGCCGTGCACTTTTAATCACAGCCATGCAGACTACCTAACACACCACCCAGCTGAATATCAAACCTGTAGGTAAAACCGAAAGCCCACAAACACAGAGCTTCTCACCACACTCCAGCTCAGCCCTGCTCCCCAACTCAGTTCATTCCCCAGAGGCAAAAGGCTCAAGCCCTGTGGCTGTTGAGTTCACAGAAATAGGATCAGGACCTAAAAGTAGCCACCAATCCCCCTCCATAAAATCCCCATGGATTAATTTTTGTTGCTAAACACTCTCCCCCTTCCTCCCAGTATCCTGTTGCATGGCGAGCTCTAGCATAAAAAAAAATGCACAGCTGAAAAAGAAGCATCCCCCCAAGAAAACAAGAAAACCAGCCCAGGAGTGGTTTAGCCCCATGTGCTAAATCCATTGGAGATGAGCAGCGGAGACCAAGAAACCCCAGGATTTCCCAGTCTCTCGCTCTTTTATCATTACACATCCCCGCTACAGGCAGGTAATAAAATCCTGCAGCCGCTTCCACAGAATTAGATCAATTCCACAGCTACACATCCGCATTTAAACCTGATCAAATAACTCCTCATCCTAAGGAACCTGGGGAATAGCTCTTCACAGGGCGAGCACGAAAGGAGACAGAATCGAATTAGAGATTCGCTCAAATTAAAAGGTTCCATTTAAAAAGAGGTAGGGCCGAGCAAGAAGGAGCCGAGGACCGTGTTTCTTAATGAGCTTGGTGGCAGGAATATGTCTAATAATAGATCTGGTGGGGGGGAACCATGTAACCCAGCAGCACACGAGGCATTTCCCTCCGTGCCGCAATAAAACAAACGGCATGTGTCCCCTGCGCACAGGTGGCTCTTAATGCTCCGTCTGAGCCCCCAGATTAAATTCTGGTGACCAGAAGAAATACGTGGCGTCGGTCATATGGACGGGCCTGATGATGCTGAGCCAATAGCACAGGGGAGAAAGTGCCCTAAAAAAAAGGGGACTGGTAATGAATAGTAATGAAAGAAAATGAATGATTGTGTGGTAGGATGAGATCCCCGGTAACTCGGCTGTGCCCCTGCCTGGTCCTGATTTGAAAATAAACTTGGCAAGAGAATTGCTGTCTTCTTCAAAGTACAGATAAGGATTTTTAAAAAAGGAATGTTTTTTCCCCAAGCTCTGGCCTTAACAGCTGGGGGCAACCTCAAGGCAGCCACTTACAACGTGGGCAGGACTTACAAATAGATCAGGATACAGAAAGTGCTTGTGGTAAGGAACCCCCAGATACACACATGGATCACTTAGAGACATCATTGCCCCACAATTTCATTCTTAAAATGAGGTTTCTCTAACTTTTTCTGAAAAATAAAAGGTCGTTTACAGCTACTATCCTTTACTTTAAAGCAAATATGCTTCCATTGCAAGAAAAACACAAGTTTTGAATAAAAGATTTAGTTTAAGCCCCTGGTGTTGGAGCTCTGAGCTGACAGCCTGTGCTAGGGGGCAATACCTCTCCTTGCCCCATTTTGGGAGCGAGCACCCCAGCGGCCTGGTGGCCCTTTTGCCAGCTGTGAACCCTCACACTCATCAATACCCCTCCTTGCTTGGCTGCTGAGAGCAGGCAAATCATGTCACAGAGAAAAGAAAGGAAAGAAATAATCATTGAGGAAAAAAAATATTACCAAACCACTTGTTTCTAACCCATGCAGGAATCACGATCCACAGAATCATAGAACCAGTAAGGTTGGAAAAGACCTTTAAGATCATCAAGTCCAACCTTCAACCCAACACCTCCATGCCCACTAAACCACGTCCTGAAGTGCCACATCTACTCATTGTTTTAACACCTCCAGGGACGGTGACTCCGCCACCTCCGTGGGCAGCCTGTTCCAGTCTCACCACTCTTTCAGTAAAGAAAGTTTTCTTAATATCCAACCTAAACCTCCCCTGGTGAAACTTAAGCCCATTTCCTCTTGCTCCGTCATTACCTGGGAGAAGAGGCAAACATCGGCTTCACTACAACCTCCTTTCGGGCGGCTGCAGAGAGCAATTACCTGAAGTTTTAAAGAACTTCAGAACGTTTCTCTGGGGCCCTAAGGCTGCCCAGCGGATGCTTCCCAGCACCCAGCATCCCCGCTGGGGCCCTTTGCCGAAAGCTGTCCCAACTGGGGATGAGTTGGGGGGCTGCAGATGCTCACGGCTTTATTACAGTTATCACAGCCAACTTCAGCCCCATCATCGCAGCAAGGTTCTGCAGCTCTCCAGGCTTTTTTCAGTCAATCACATGCCGAACTTGCTGTCTGATCTTGCATCCCGAGACAGCAAGAGCTGCAGCCCTGCTGATTGCTGCCTCCTGAGAGGAGACAGGCAGCCTCTGCGAGCAGGAGGTGAGATTTATGTGAGCAGTTGTGGGAGGGAGGATAGGGAGGGCTTTGGGGCTTAAGAAAGATCTGCAACTGTTTTTGTAGCACAGCCGGCTTCTTCGTGGGCAGCCAGTTCCCAGTAGCACCGTCAAGCTCATCACTCTCCTGCTGTGGCCACGCAGAGGCTTTGCAGGAGGTTCCCGGGCACTGGAGAAGTGCAACAGGCTGCAGGAAAGCAACTTGGCAGCAAGAATGGGAAAGAGCTTACCAGTGTAGACAGACAGGTGGGGAAGCAGGAGCAAAACAGAGAGAAAATCAATTTGTGCCCTACATCTCCACCTGCAGATCAGTCCTTTTCCTTTTTCTCCTTCATTTTCTTACTTTGCCTCTTTCCTCAGCAGAGTCGGGCTCGTTTTTCCTTCCCAGGGGAGACTGCCCTTGTCAGCAGCTGCCTGTAGGCAGATTGATTGCAATATGCAACACACACATATATATGCATTTATATGTCTATCTATATACATAGTTGGTGCCCTGAGACTCCCTAAGACATGGGTGTACAACGGCACAACTTCTCCCCGCCTTGCCCTGAATTGGAAGGCTTTTCAAAGTCAGGTTTAAGGTCTTACATTGCTCCAGAACCTCAGAAGATTTCCCTGCTTTCAGGAAGCGGGGTCTCTCTGCTGTGGAACCGCAGCCTCGTCATTCACAAGCCCTGCTTAGCTGACGCAGGATCATGGTACAAGTATTTTACTGTGAACAATGTGACAATGAATTTGTGAACAAGCAGGGTTTGGGAAGAGGCTCAACCTGGAGAGCTGGGATTTTGATGCTATTTTGTGAGTAATAAAAAAATTGGAGCCCAGCGACTGGAACATCATGTTGGAGCATTGACTGGAGCAACTCTCTTAAGAGAAAAGGCTGAGAGACCTGAGGCTGTTTAGCCTGGAGAAGAGAAGGCTGAGAGGGGATCTGATCAATAGCTAAAGGGTGAGGGGCAAGAGGATGGGGCCCAACTCTTTAGTGGCAGGACAGCCCAGTGGAAATACAAGGGGCAACACGCACAAACTGGAACCCAGGAGGTTCCATCTGAACTTGAGGGAATAATTCTTTCCTGTGAGGGTGACAGAGCCTGGCCCAGGCTGCCCAGACAGGTTGTGGTGTGTCCTCCGGAGACTTTCAAATCCTGCCAGGACACGATTCTGGGCAACCTGCTCTAGGTGATGCTGTTTTAGCACGGGATTGGACTAGATTACCTCTAGAGGTCCCTTCTAGCCCCAACCGTTCTGTGATTCTCTGATCTCTATCCTGAGAATGAAGCTTTGCCGTGGATGTGAATGAGTGAATTAAGCTAAGAAAAAGCTTAGAGAGACACTGCACCATGCTAAAAGCTGATATTTTAACATGTTGAAACCAGGGATAGCATTAGAATAAAGGGCTCTAGACATTTACAAAATCCTTCAAAACTAAGTGGCTTAGGTGCCACCATGCCCTTAATGAAATGCCCCGACCCAAGACCATATTGTCACCGCATCCCACTAGCTACTGGCCACAAAGAACATCCCATGACACTTGGTGCCATCAAGAATGCCACGGTACTTGCCCACTGTATTTAGCACAGCTCTAAAGCATCGCCTGCCGGTCTCGGATCACATCACACCAGCTCCCATTAACAAAACACAGCAAGTCTTTGGCTCTCTGACTGTGGGGTGAAAAACACTGGAAGCACATTGGCCTCCATGCTGGCAATGCCAGAAACAAATGAGAAGCACAAGCAATCTCATCCTTACATGGGGATTTTCTTATCCTGGCCTTACCTATCTTTTTTTCAATTTTTATTTCTGGGGTTATACCACATTTCTTGCTTGTTTTATGATAAACTGGATGAATCTCACAGGGTGGCTGGGTGTCCAAAATGCCAACACCCAACCAGAGCATCGAGGAGCAACTTTCCTGACTGATGCTTCTACTGTCCCAGCAGGACCATCCACTGAGTCCTTGAGCTAAAGGGGATCTTTGTACTTGTTTAAGACTTTTTTAGTCCTCAGCAAAGCACTGTTCAGGACTCTCTGGTGGGTAACAGCCAGTTCCCATGAGCTGGAACAGCCCATTCCCACGTGTCAAAATTGCTACACTCTGAACCAAACACATTTAAAGGTTTTGGCTGCTATACGGCAAATGCCCTCAATCCCCATTCAGGGTAGGTCCCTCAGAAAGCAATCTGTGATGAGTTTTGTTTTTTAATTAGAATGTGGCTGCATAAAAAGTTATACAGAGGATGCTGTTAACCCATACATTTTACAAGCTGTGCTGTGGGGAAAAGGCCCTTGCTTTAAAGCACGAGGAGGAATCAAGTGGGTAAGAAAGGCAACAGCTTGCCCAGTGCTCTTCTGATGAATTCAGGGCAGCTGAGCCTGGAGAAAATCATTAGAATCACAGAATGGTTTGAGTTGGAAGGGACCTTAAAGATCATCTAGTTCTACCCCTCTGCCACGGGCACAGACATCTCCCACTAAAGCAGGTTGCTCACAGCTCCATAGAGCCTGGCTTTCAATGCTTCCAGGTAGAGAGTATCCACAACCTCCCTGGGCAACCTGGGCCAGTGTCTCACCACACTCACTGTAAAGAATTTCTTCCAAATATCTAATCTAAATTGATCCTCTTTCAGTTTGAAACCATTATCTCTTGTCCTACTGCTATACTCCCTGATAAAGAGTCCTTCCTCAGCTTTCCCGTAGGCCCCCTTTATGCCAGAAGAGGCAGCTCAGCTCAGCACCATCATTCCTACCTTCACCCACCCAAAAACCTCATTATGCTCCCACCACGGCCACGCAGCCCCCACCTTCCCTCCTGCAAAGAATCCGCTGCACGTTGACTTCCACACAAGGATGGCTTCAAAAGCTCGGTTTGGCAGCAGACGCAGGCACAGGACAAATCACACCATCACCTCTGGTTGTGCACTCAACAGCTTTCCTCTCTTTTGCTGGCCTGTGTTTGCCACGAGCAAATTGAAGAGTTACGAAGAAAAATAATGGAAATTGTTTGTTCCCATTCTGCAAAGTATCTGGGGCAGGGGGAGGATTTCAGGGACCTCTGTGCAGCTGTGGCTGTGCTGCTACCGATACCAGCCCAAATGAAGGTAGACTTTGCCAGAAGTTAACCACTGGCAAAAGCTTCAGACGAGTGCTCCAAGGGCATTTTTTCGTTTATTCTACAGATGTCTCGTTGGAGCATTTTTATTTTCTCTTTTTTTTCTAGCCTCATAAGCATTTAAAGCCTCTTTTTTTTTGGAGGAGCAGGGGTCCCTTTGTTCAGAAGCAAGAAGTGGATTGGCAGAGGACAACCCCTTTCAAATGGCTGCCTGTAAACTAAGCAAAGTACCTGGATATACAGCACAATGGAGGCAGAAATCTTTCTTTGCTGGCTCTCTTCAGAGAAATAATCACAGTAAATATGATTTACAGAGCAGTTCACACCCTTAAGAAAAGGCAGGCAACGGTTCAGCAGTTTCCCTGCTCCTGAAGGTGGGAAATCTGGTTACACTCGCCCCCTTCCTGAGTTGTTGGTGTATCCCAAGGAGAGCGTGATGTTCCCGTGTTTCACGGGAGCAGCAGCGTAACATGACCGAGAGACCTAGAAATCAAAGACCAGCACAAAAGCAATAAATACCAACCACAGCGCTGAGGCAATTAGCGAAACAAGAGAAACCCAATTCAGCTTGGGCTTTGCACTGAATGGCAGCAACGCCTCGGCTGCAGCCTGGGAAGTTTGCAGGCGTTGGCAGCTCTCTAAATTCACCTCATGTAAACTCAGCAGAAACGTGAAAAAATACGTTCCTGCTCCAGGCAAAGCTGCCGAGAAGCTACGAAGTGGCTGAAAGGGGAGTCAGCAGACAGATTAATGTGGGGATCGATGGAATAGCAGGAGCAGCCAAATGAACTCGGCTGGACACGCGAGCAGATCAATAGGGATACGTGAGCAGCCCCGAGCATGGCCAGTTAGCAAGAGATTTGGAAATAACGGGTTAAAAACAGCACTTAGAAAATGGGGCCAGAAGATGAGGCTGGAATCAAGGCTGATCTTATCTCTTTGCTTTGTGAAGAGGAACCCAACACAAAAATCAGAGCACCCAAATCACTGTGGTATACTTGGAGAGCATTTGCACGGTGGAGAGCAGAGAGAGCACCATGATATCCTACAGAAGATGCAGGAAAACACAGACAGAGGTTTTTGTGCCAGTAGCTCTCACCCTAGTGGACGGGGTCTTCCAAGTTGGGACTTCAGTTCAATTCCTGAGCTTCTACACAGCGAAGTCAATATCCGATGCCCCAAGCAGTGGCTCTGTTTTCCTTTATTAACCTGTAACCAAATGAAAGGTTTTAAATCAGCTTTCAAACAAGGCTCCTGCATCACTGTTTTCTGGCTGCAGGAGCCATAGCTCTTCTGAAATCCTCTTCACAAAAAAAAAAAAAGCACCAGAAACAGGTTCTACTGCTGCATGAAGCTCCTCTACTTCAGAATCTTGTGAGAAACCTCTCCTCTCAGTGGGAGCATCAAGTCCAGCTAGCAAAACATTAACTATTTTAATTCATATAGATATTTTGGTATTGCAGCCAGTTTTAGTCAGTAAAAGCAAGTGTAATACTGGCAAATTCAATACACCCAGCTGAAGAATGGGCTTTTAACTCCTGCTGCTGCTGTCTGTGTGCCTGTCATCCTTGAAAACAGGGGTATTTGAGATTTAAAGGAGGCTGTGCTGCACCATTTACCTGCAGCCCCAGTCTGCTGAGGACAGAGCATCAACCTGAGGGGATGCAGGAGCACAAAACTCTGAGCCAGCACGAAGGAAGGCTCGGGCTAGTCTGAGCACCCCAATGCTGGGCAAGGTGCCTGGGGAGCACCAGCACAGGCGAGCAGAGGCCATGGTGAGCAGCAGTAAAACGGGCTGAGCTGGTGACCTAACCACAGCCTTGCGAGAGACAGTATTTATTGCTCCATAGGTCTCCAGGCCAGCAGCAGGTAATGGCAACACAGCGCTGGCACCAGCTAGCAATAAAGCACAGTCGGCAGGAGATCCCTCATTCTCTGGCAAGCGGGGAAGTTTTCACATCTGGGGACCTGCTCTGTTTAAAGCTCTCCTAGTGGTCCCCTCTTGACTTTTTTCACAGCCGGTTGCCCTCTCATCTGCAGCCAGGAAAGGAGCAGGGCCTGGCGGCTGCCTCTTCTTTCCCACGCTGGCTCTGCCAGGCTGCGAGCGCCGGCAGCCACCTGCCTGTCTTTGGCTTCTCGGAGCCGAAATCAATAGAGCGGCTTCGTTTTTCAACCCCCCTCTTACTTTCGGAAACTCTGGGCCACACCCCAGCCGAGAGCTGGCGTCATCCCCAGATAGCATCAGCTCCCGGAACCGCGGTACCTCTCGCCTGGATGCCGGCGGCTCATCCGGGAGCTGCTCCGCTGACCTGATCCGTCACGTTCTCCAATATCTTTGATCAGGAGCTCTGAAATTTAAAATACTATTTGAAAAAGTTGTTTTCCAATGGAAAAGGATATTCCCACTGGGGCTCGGAGCCAGGCTGGGTGTCAACCGTGCCATGCCGGGTGATATGCAGCAGTACGGACAGACCTGCACAGTCTGGGGAGCAACAGGATGAGCCATGGGTCCATTGGGCAGGAAAGAGGATGGTTTGCTCCATCCTCTGAGAAAGCACAAACCCAGGGATTTTCAATCATTCCCCATTACCTCCGGTGGTGCTTGAAGGATGCAGGGAAGCCCAGATGACGCCGGCAGGGAGACGGGAGCAGGAGGTCCTTTTTCAGCCATTTCTCTGCTCAGCAGGAGCGGATTGTGGTGGGGGGCTTTGGTACGTTCATCTTCCGGACATCGCTCACGAGGGGTGCACAGGGAATGGAGCACACCTCCCTTCTTGTCCCCCAGTACAGAGCACTCCCACCAAACATCACCATCTGGAGCAAATCCCTTGGCCGGGACAGCAGCAGAGAACAGGGAGCAGCAGGAGAAATGATTTTATTTCATCTCCGCAGCGAGCATCAGGAATCCGTGTGTAAACTGGCTTTGCAGAAACAGCACCTCTAACGAAGCATTTCCTGGCCGAGCAAGAAAGCTCTCTGTGAAATTATAAACTTAATGAAAGACAGCCTAAAAACTGTCTATTTCTAATTGAAGAACCCAAATTCCTAATTTCTGCTGCCCTGAGACACAGCACGTAATACATCTACGCATGCTGGCAAGCGGTCTGAGAGCTGAAATACTATACCCACCCGTTTGTCCGAGGGAGGAAGATTTATCAGATTAAAGATCAGCAAGATTTAAGAACTGGTAGAGGATTTATCACAGTGGTTTTTGCACTCATCTGCTTTACGTACCCAGCTGGGATTTACTCGGAATTGTCACTGTTTGGGCTCTGAGGAGGAAGTACGTGGAGTTCTTCGCTTCTCATTCAGCAAGACATTTGAGCCTCTGCCTAAATTTACCCCAGAGAAGGGTCTCATTGAAGCCGGTACAAATATTCATATGTTTCAGTGTAGGCATGTGTTTTAAATATCTTGTGAATCTGAGGCTTAGGCACAGTAATCCAAGATACTTGCACGTTTCTAAGCTTGTTTCTGGCTCTGCTCCTTTCAGAGCTTCTTTCAAGTTGCTCAAAACCATTGCACATTAAGATTTTCCATTTTGTGTGGATACTGGCTCAGTTTTACTAGCAGCAGCAGCAGCCCAAACAATTCAAATACTCCCACAGACAAAGTCACAGAAAAAAACCATTCGATCAGGTACCTGGGCTGCATCAGAATGTGTGCATGACCTTTACTCTTATTTATCCCTCGCTGCAAGAGTTCAACTTTGCACCCCTTAAATTATCCAATTTTGGAGTGCTGCTTTCTTCACGTTTCATTTGCCACGCAGAAGTTAAGTACGAAAGCTCAAAATTCCCATCACATCAAACGCCTTTTGAAAAAAAACCAACCAAGCCAACCTTTTCCCTAACAGAGATACCGGGCAAGATACAGAAATAGCTGTAAAAATAACAGATGAAGCCTAACAGCTGTTCTGCATCCATCTCATTTTGTGTTGTGTTGCTGGTGGTGGCCACCAGCAGATGCACAAAGTGAAGGAAAAAAATCAAATCTGTGACAAAATCTGTCTCATGTTTGCTGAAAATGATCTGAATCTCCAGCTAATTACCTCATGTGAGAACTGCCCTTCTAAGCCATCTCACAGCCCCCAAAATGCTTTTGCAGACAGGAACTGGGAAGGAATATTTTAACCCCAGCAAAGGCTTCACAAGAAGACTGCGCTTCCCCACGACGCAGCGCCCTGCCTAGAATCCCAGATCGTTTTTTCTCTGCTTCTGTTTAAGAGCAGCATTCCCAGGCTGCATTTCCAAATGGTTTTTGGTTTTACAGCTGTCGTGACAGCAATTTTCTCAGTTTTGTGAGGTTCCTTCGTATCCTGTTTGAACCGGCTTATCTCTGTTTAGAAGTGATGTTCCTACACAGAGTTCTTCAGGAACAGATGTTGGGGCTGATCCCGCGTAGCAGCGCTCAATATATTACACGGCCCCATTTTGAAACAATTAGTCTGCCCCTGTTGCAAGAAGCCTAAAGGTTGGCTACTTGTTCACTTTTGAAACAACAAAAAAGAAACAAATCAGAGGTAACCTATGATTTATATGTTTTCCAAGTATGCTAAGATGCTCTAAATTTACAGTTAAAATGGCAGCGTGTCCTGGTTCAGCTGCTGCTCCCAAGATTTATTATTGGGAAAAACAAATCTCTGGGCAAAGCCAGTGGCAAAAAGCTTCCTCAGCTCCACTAATCACAAAAAAAAAAAAAAAAAAAAAAAGGAAAAAAAAGAGTAATGAGATTTTTTATTCACACAAATCAAAACCTAATGAATTAGCAAGGAGTGTTTAGAGCAGGGGCATTCGTAGCTTTTGGATCACAGAGTGCTGTCAAGGCACAAAATTTATTGTGGGCTACGAGGCAGTCTAATTACTAAGTCTTTAATGGAGAAGATTGTGAACACCCACCTGAAGGCCACGTACCTGTGGTTGTGTGTCCAGCCATCTGCAGACAACAGCTTGGGGCTGTTGTGTCTGTGCAGGGCGCTAACGCATCATGAGATGCAGTCAGTGGCTGTAGTTCTGTAAAAGTCAATGGAGCTACATGCAGATTTATACCAGCTACAAATTTGATCCTCTACATTAAGCAGCAACAATACCCACATAAAAGGAACTTGCAGGCAGCTGGAATAAAATTATCTCCCTTTGATCTCATCAAGATTCCTCCACCCTAGTCTCTCGAGGAGAAATCGATCTCATGGTCATACAGATCCAGAACAAAACAAGGGAGCATCCAGCACTGAGCCCACCTGCTGCCAACACACATCTCTTACCTGTCCCTGTCTGCTTCGCACCTTCCTCGGTATGATTTATAACCCTGTAACCTGCTGTCCTCTTTTTCCCCTCTATCTCCCTTTCTCTTTGGGGTGCACACGTACAGCGACGGCGGTGGTTGAGCAAAGGCCAAGCTGGCAGCCCCGTGGCTGACGGTTCCTGGCCAGCACGGGGTGCAGTAACAAGGAAGATGATGACAACTGAGTTTCCAGCATGGAGCAGCTGCCAGGCCACGTGTCCCTGCTGACACACAGCCTGGCGAGGACAGGTCCAGGCTGTCAGGACCAGGCTGAGCAGGAACAGCATCTCCAGGAGTAGGCTGAGCGCCCAGGCAGGAACGGCATCTCCAATAACAGCTCGATAGAAACAGACAGAGATAGGAGATGAGCCAAGGGTCAGCAGAGGGCTTGCAACAACCACGAGCTTCAATTAACTGCCTGAAATAAAGTTCCTTCTCAAATCAGCTGACACTCAAGGCAATTACATTTTTGACCATCAAAGCAAAACCAAAAAGCTTTGCTCTCTGCAGTTGCTCACAGACCTTAGCTGGGAAGTAATCCCACTGCTCAAAATTTAATCGAGAGAAATGCTTTGTCAAGCTCTTGGAAGGACCACACGGCACAGACATGCCAGAGACATTCCCAGGTATTATACACGCGTATCAGATGAGAAACTCTTTTCATAAGTACATTTTACTCTCAGGCAGACAGCTCTTAGAACAGGAGTAGCTGAACTGAAGGATGGAGTGGAACAGTGAAATGTCTAGTAGAAGGTGTCCCTGCCCATGGCAGAGGGGTTGGAACTAGATGATCTTTAAGGTCCCTCCCAACCCAAACCATTCTGTGATTCCATAACTCTGTGGTTTTCAGGGATTCAGCCAGGTCACTACTAACTCCAAATGTATGTTTAGCAGCCAACACTCCTCAAATAAAGGTTAGAGGATAAGGTCTGCTCACTTGGAGGCTCTCTCAGGCCAATGGAGCTATTGGAAAATGACCCTTGAGGTGGGTTCCTCTCTACCATCCCCAATCCCTGCCATCCAGGGACGCAGAAGAGAAAGACTCACTTTCCCCCAAAGGCGTTTCCAAGAGCAGAGATGACTCACATACTGAAAGCCCTGTTCCAAAAAACGTAAGGCGGTGCAGAGGGGCTAGCAGAGATGTGGACATCATCATCCAGCAGACTGAATCCCACCCTCAGCAGGGACAAGGCAATAGGACCTCTGTATAGGCTTATCTTTCGCGTACACAGAAATACTTGTTCTGTAATGAAAGGCAAAACGTGAACCCAGCACTTATTCCCCCTGGGATACTCCTACAAGGTTTGTCACTGATTAAAGTGATTTTGGCTCCCCACCGCTCTCCCAGGCTGGCCTTTCTGCCTCCGGGTTCTTGCACATACCTGGGAGCGCAGCACTCGGGGACTGAATTACCACGGTTATAATTCTTGGCTGTGTACTTTTAACTGCAGCGAGGCATTGGCAGAGCTCAGCGCACTAATTCAGCTCCATGTAAACATGATTATTTTAAATGAACTCCAGACGAGGTTGAACTGTAAAAACATCTCCAGTTTTTGCAGCGTTTTTAAGCGTTCAGCTCAGAGCTGTTTTCATTATGGCAAGAACTTACCCTTTCTTCGGCTTACAAAGAATATTTTTGGAATTAACGATGTCCCAAGATCCCTCCCTCCCTCCACATCTATAACACAACACTTGAACAAAGTCTGAAAATGAAGCTGCAGTAGGATTTCACAATCAGGATTCTCCTGTCCTTAACCGGCCATTCCTTTCCTTACAAAAGCAGGAGTGTTTTCTGGTTTCAAAGCCAAGTGGAAGAAGAGAAGTGAAAACAGTAAGAGG
>WEIS01056490.1:0-11770 GCA_013389965.1 Todus mexicanus | reverse complement strand
AACAAAGCAAACCAAAATCAGCTGTTCCAAGTTTGGTGTTGAAAGAGGCCACGGCAGAGCAGCCCGAGCACAGAATGGGAAATCCTCCTCAATCTTGAGCTGCAAAGTTGATGGACCAGAGGAATGTCACTCTACGGCACCTGGCACCGTGCTGCCTACGAAGCTGCGTTAAACAATCGGCATTAACAGATGTAAGAGCTATTTAAGCAGATGCCAGGTTTCACAGCAAGCACCACGTTTGATCCATGGCGCAGTGCCCGTGGCTTTGCCATAGGTGCCGATTAAAGAAACGCAGCAGGGAAGGAGCCGTGGCTCTGCAGCACGGGAAGGGAAGATGGTATTTATGTGACAGATGCAGGACGCTGAACACCCTTCTCCAAGGGCACATCACGCAGGAGGAGCGCAATTTCCAAGACTGTCAGAATAAAAACAAGGGGGGGGAGGAAGATGACAGGATGCCACTCACCCAGCCAAATCCCCAGTCACTGCAATAAACATTTCCCAGAACCTATTAAAAATAAGCTCAAAGTCATCATTTCAGTGGCAAGATTTTTACGTGGTGATCAAACAGTCAGCTGTCCAGGCTGGGGGGTAAGTACAACTGTACATATAATTAAGGGACAGGCACCAACTGGGAGAGAATTTTTTCAGCTGACAGTAAGAAATTGGTGTGCCAAGACCGTAGAGCAGAGAAGGACCCCACTGACAGGACCCCAGTGTGTCCCTGCTCAGGGAGCTCTGCCTGCAGCCACTTCAAGCCATCTCTCTTTTTCCTAGCTATTTTTCTGAGAACTGCTCTAGACCTGCAAGAACTCCACTGGCTTCTAGTTCTGTATCCTGTCAAGGTACTCAACAGCTTCAGTGCAAGACCCATCAGCCTGTAAGACCTCCAGGCCTTTGGGATAAATGGTGATCAGAACGACAATGCTTCTCTGCCCCAAATAAGCTCTACAGCAGGGTGAAAAAGCATCTCTTCCCAAAATGGCCCTTTCTTGGACTGGAAATATCGGGGAATGAACCCCTCCACAAGCAAAGCACCTCACAGGCTTCTGATTCCACTTCTGAATTGACTTTCATCTTATCTTCTTTTTTCTAACCTAAGTATGAAGAAATAAGAAAGAAAAATAACCCCTAAACTGTAGTAGTTCACTTTCTGCACTCACCTCTGAAGGTAGAGGATGACAGCAAAAGGCAAAAAGCAGGTTTCATCTTCTAGCCAAAATATAACAAAGGCTCTAAAGGTGGATGCAGGATTGTGGGTTTATGTTATTGTCATCACAGGAGCTGGGTCCAGGGCATTATTATGGCCCCTGCCCAGCTGGTCACAGCAACATAGTGAGATTTTGACTTTTATTTTTTGAGATTTCTAGAAAAAGCTTCTGTGGCCGTTCCCTTACCTGGCTCAAGGACGTCACAACATCAAGATCCGGATTTGTAGGATCAAAGAAGCAAAACCACACCCAAGTCCCAGAAGGTTCATAGATTCATAGAATGGTAGGGGCTGGAAGGGACCTCGAGAGATCATCGAGTCCAACCCCCTAGCCGAAGCAGGATCACCTAGAGCAGGCATCAACAGGTTGGGGGAGGCATCAGCACACAATCCTAATAATTGATATTTTAGAGACGAGTTATGAAACATGTGTATCTAAATCAGGAGTACAGCAGAAGAAGGGGAGAATAAAAAAAAAGAGCTCCATAGGAACTCGCCTGCCAACCTGTACAAACATCACAAAGCTTACACAATACCTTTCAGTCCTGCACATGAAACATTGTTGGACACCAAGAGAAAGGATGAACTCCTCATGTCATCTCCATTCCATAGGATGCAATCCTCTTGCTTTTCCATCTTAAACTCTCGTGTCGAGTGTTAACAGTGAGCTGTTAAACAGCTGCAGGGTTCCAGCTCTTAAACGGCTACATTTCAGACTGGGATCCAGCACGTTTTCGCACATGTGTAATTTTAAACATCTGAGTGTTTCATTCACAGGGAGGAGGTTGGCACATACATCTTTACCCAGTCAGGAGAGAAATGTTATCCTGTAGCAATTTGTAAAGCACCTTGGAAGGTTAGCAGATGTTTTTTAGCAGCTCATTTTGACAACTTCCATCTCTGAGCTATGAAGGTGAACGGGAATAACAGAAAACTCACTTTATCCAATTTCCCACAATACAGATAAGATTAAGCGTGCACATGAAATTTTCCGCTTCCTATACTGAAAACCAAGATAACTCAGTGGAACAGGGGACGGGTGACACTGGATCAGACAAACTAGCTCCCAGCTTGTGGTTGGGGTCCTGTCCCAAGAACCTGTGCTGGCCCAGGAATGAGGATCCCTCCCTGTGCCAGGAATTGCACAACGTCCCTGTAGATCCTTCTCCCATCCTCTTTACTGCTGCCACCCTCGCCATACAGCATTCTCTCTTTTTTCTTTTTTCTTCAGGGAGGGGGAGAGGAAGAGAAAAATCTCCTGGACTTTGAGTACCTCACTTCCAAATGGCCAGATTTTACTGATCAAAGCCAGAAAAAGATGCTCTGCAAATATAAACACTTCTGACATTTCAGTTTTGCACTTTCCTATACTGCAAAGCCCAATCCATGAACAAATACCCTCGTTCCAGTGCTTTCCTACTGTAAGACACAAGCAAGCTTCATCAGAAATTCAGTCGAATCAAAAAATAAATCCAGGGTTTTGGTTTCCACACTACAATCCTGAAATCCAGTAATGCCCCCCCCCTTCTCCCTTCTCTCTCCTCTGCTGTGGAGAATTAGCTGAAAAACATAGCTGTATAGAGGTGGCTTTTTAATACTTTTCCTGGATGGAATTCTATTTGATGCTGTTCAGCTTTGATGACATACCCCAATGACTTCCCTGGAAGAAATCCATTTAGCAAGCTTGCAAATCATGCTGTTTCAGTTCTGTGAGTGCCCATGAGAAATGTGCATTTTCAATCATAAAAGCTGTAGAAACAAAATGGAACTTGGAGACGCAGACAGACAAATTCCTTATCACGGCTTGGCTGTGTTCACAGAACATGTGCTTACCATTTCTAACTCCAGGAAACTATTTACAGGAATCTGAAATATAAGACTGAATCCAAAAGTAAGAAATAGATAAATTTCTAGAAGAGATTTCCTTTTTTCCATTTCAAAGGAAAAATGGAGATTCTGATTAAAACCAAAGCAACACCCTTGCCTCTCCCCACAGCCCTTAGCTTTTCCTGGGAATATAAATACTTGTAATACAATCTACACACAGGGTGCCAGATTTACAGAGGTCCCCTTGTATTTATGTGGCAGGATACTTCATTTTGGGGAAGGAAAAGCAAATACTTTGCAGTTTCTTCACCTCTCCAAAATTCCCTTGGAATGGGACCAGCAGAGGCAGCAGTGGGGCTGAAGAGCTAGCAGATCCCACTGCCACAGCGTAATCCCCACCAGCAGCAGATCTTTGAAGCACAGTGCCAGGAGTCCAGAAGCTTCCAAACAGATCAGTCATGTTGAGTTGGGAGAGAATATAACTCTACAGGGAATTTTCAGAACTGATTGCAAATGGTCTTCACCGGGCATCGTCTGACATATTTTCCTAAAAGTACAACTCACTTCTTCAGGATTCAGGCAATGACAATGACAACAGCTTTGACTTAAATGTGTTTGTTCCCAGGAGGAGAGAAAGAAGAGAGTGAGAGCAAAATGTGAGATGCTCAGCACTGCTGACAGTAAAACCTGACGAAGTTACTTTCCTGGTGTGATGAGACGACTGCCTCTCCCACCGGCCAGGGCTGTTGCATCCTTTCCTGTGCACCCTCCCTGTCCGTGTTTCCATCTGCTGTCTCCTGTCTCCTCCTTAGTTTGTCAGCTGCCTGCAGTTTCTCCACTCCTTTACTGCACTTTAAGCAAAGCGCAGTCTTGATCCAGGCCTAGAGCTCTGGGTGCAGGCACAGGACAACTCATCGCCTATTACGCTGCAACAAAGGGGACCTAAATTATATATAAGCATCATATGCTGAAAACCAGCTCCCAGTAATGCTGTCTCAACCGTAGCTTTTCTTTTTTTGAAGTGATGATGCCTGTGCATGAAGCCTGCTGTGCTTTTACCCCTCCCTCAAATCCACTATTTACACATCTGCCAAGACAAACAAGAAATCAGCTTTATAACGTGCTAAAGAGACTCCCTTTAAAGTTGAATTCTCTGGATATTACTGACCTTGAATAGTTGAAGATCTTTCTCCATTTACCCGTACACATCCTGCAGCAAATCAACTGAACTTTGTGGTCAATGAGACCAAAATAAAACCGAGAGGAACTTCTAATCTTTCTCTATTATAGAGGGATGAAATCAGTGCAGGCTCCATAAAAGAAGAGTAATGGGAACTGTTCACAGTAATGACTATCTGCAACAACAAAGTGCCTCTCATTAAGTGGTGCAGTGAAGCTGTGCAGATGAAGTTATATGCTCCCATGCTGCAACAAGGTACAAGTCAAATGAAAAGGAGCATTTTTTCCTAGCTTTTCAGAGATGTCTTCACACCCCATGTCTTTGAAAGCATCTCCTGTTTCCCACAGATATCCCAGGAAAAGCTCCGACTGGATGAAGAGCAGAGCAAAAGCTGTGTTTGACCTGCTTGGAGAAGAGCTCCTCTGTGAGTTTTCCTACCAGAAGGTGTTGAAGAGCAGCACAAGAGCAGAATTCCTCTTTTTTAATTTGCTTGAGGCAGATGGTCCTACCTTCCTCCCCAGCCATTGCAGGACTGACCATATTGTTCTGACTGAGGCAATAAAAAAATTGAGCAGTCCCTGAAAGGGTGACTAGAGATTATCAGGCTTCTGAAATGCTGAGGCTGCAGCAACTAGCTCTGTCTCATGAGAAGGACAAATTTACATTTACAAATGTAAGCAAATAACCTTACCTACTCAATCTCTGGTTCAGACATGTTTCAAGACGGCAAAAAATATCTTTAGGGAAACAAACATCGAAATGCTGAAAAATTCTTGTAAATCTATGAAAAGAAATTCCTCATAATATAACAATGCCAACTCAAATGGTCTCTTTTACATACAATTTTGAGCTACTGTCTTGTGATAGCAGTCTTCTAAGGATAAACAAGTTCTGAGGATATCTAGAAACAAAATTTTCTTCCAAACTTTGGTTTCAAATATATTTCCCTTTGGCTCAACATTTTGACAGTACTGACATTATATCAAGCCAAGCATTTTTTTCCATTAGTGAGATGGCCTTCTATCATGGATTTTAATACCTATCGCCTCCACATTGACCTGTTACGTGCAATAAACATTTAAATGGCCTTTATCAACACAAACTCACAACGATTCTGAAAGAAATGCATTTTATTTGCTTAAAAACATTACAGAGAGTCATGAATATTGGCTAAACTTAGAACCATAAAAATAGTATAAGAAAAATAGCAGAAAATAAACAGTACTGAAGGACTGGTGTTTTGATGAAGCCCCCAGACTATCAAAACTAGGCAGACAAATGTGCCAACAACAAAATCTTCAGACAGCGAGTGTCACAAAAAGCCATAGGCTTTAAAACGTATCTGTCCCTGAAGTATCTGAATCGCTGTGTATACTACTCACACTCTGTGTTTGGTTATCTGTGCTCATGGAAGGCAGCTTCACTGGCACCTTTGCCGCAGAAACGTGTGAATTGACACGTGGGGCAGCATCCTCTCCTAAAAAATAAAATAATGAAAAAAGCAGAACAAAACATATTATTTGCTGTCTATGACAAACAAGCTGTACTGATGTCATCTCCATGTTGCATCACCCCATGGAAATACAAAGACACAGACACCCTTCGTCAATCAGTACTGTTTTAGCCATCAGAGTTCTCTTCATCAGGTAACAAGAGATGAATTTCTGTGCATATAGAGACTGGGTTGTATTTATAGACACCTATATTGCCCCCCCCCAGTACATATATAATCTCCAGTAGACGCAGAATAATTTCAAATATGTATATTGGTGTTTGCCACAGAAATGAGTTCCGCAGATACTAACAGTATTTCTGAATCTCATCTACATGTTTATGTCTGTTCATATCAATTCCTTAGAAGATATTCAGGTTGTTCAAGACCACATAGGAAAAGCAAAGCAATCCAAGTTGAAACCATTGGCTAAAAGTCCTAAGGAACCCCCCCCACACACACACACCACCCTATCAGTGCTTCAGCTGCCCAAAGCACAAGTGAGAAGTTGTTTTAGCTCTTCCCTATCTCCAACCCATTTCCCTGGCTCATTAAGGGTCCTTCTTGCTACTCCTTTGTGGTTTATCTCTCTTCTTTCATCTTCTGACAAACTCCAGGGAAAATGTAAACAGCCTCCCCCCTGGAGATGTGGCTTGCAGGACTTGACAAGCCACGTTCATCTTCCAGCAAGCCCAAGATGGCACTTTGCCACTTCCCGTACTTCCGATCTGACCCTGCAAAATGTGGGATCTCCTGGAAGAGGGACAAGCCCCCGCACAGCCCAGGCATCATCACGCCAGCAGCCTCTGCAAGGGAGAAGGACACATCCCACAGAATTTCCAGCACTACTGGCTGTTGAGCAGCTGTGAAAGATCACTGCAGTGCTGAAAAGTCCTGTCTGGGAACCAGTGGAGGGGTAGAAAACAACCTGTAGCCAGACGCCAGAGATGGGAAAGGAGAAGGGTCATGGGCAAGAATTATTCTATTTAGTCACTGGAAGGAGACACGATGAATCCATTCACGGAGCAGCGGGAGCAACACGTGAAATCCAGACACAGAATGAAGGAGGACAGGAGAAATGGCAGAGGATAAATAGTACAACATTCACAGAACTACAAAACAAGCATTTGAGATTTCAGTTGTCCTTGGGACATCTATTTTCAGAGCAGCAGCTACAAGCAAAACAAACATATTGAGTCTGTGTGCAACAGCAAAGGCTCTCTTGGAGTTTGTTCTTATTCCAATGAGCTCTAACAATTCTCTCTTCCTCTGTGACAGACTAGGTAATTAAAACACTATTTTCCCAGTAAAACCAAGAAGTTCGGCTTTCTTTCACCCCAGGTAATTATCTACTATGTCACTGCAGTAGTCATCTGCTTTCATCTGACTTGTGGTAAAGCACGCTTCAAATGGCTAATTAAAACAACAAAACCCCACCGCCAAAATAAAATTTCTGCTGTTTTTCGTGCTAGAACAGCAGCCAACAGTCTAGGAAGTTAAACACGAACAAGGCCAAAGACAGTAAAGCCAGGACATGGAGCAACCCGTGCCAGCCAAGCCTCCTGCCCCTAAGCAAGGCAGGGCTCTGGAGAGGAAGCAATGGCACAAGAGCATTTTTTGTGTCCCCAGGGAACCAACACGTCACCTGCTCGCCACAGCCGCTTACGCACATTGCAAGAAGCCATGTCCATAGTTTCACTAGATTATCCCCACTAGTTGGACAGCCTTCATCACCCGCAGCCCGAATCCCTCTGCAAAGCACAGCTGCCAAAGTTTGGGTTGGCATAGACCTCGGCAAACCTAATGCATGAGCAGTAATAAGACATGAGAAATCCTCCATCTTCTGGACATTACTCAAAAGCACATTTATGGTAACACCCCAAAGATCACAGAATCATAGAACACCAGGTTGGAAGGGACCTCAAGCAACATACGTGGTTTGTTTTTCCAGAAGTCCTTCCATCAGCTTAGTCTGTTGCCATGTTTGCATGATAAAAACGGGTTATTCAGAAGGGGAACTGAAGAAAGTCAAAGTGTTTATTTGGTTAGATGTGAAGCTGACACACAGTAAAGACGTGAATGTGTAATGCCCAAGGAAACTCTGTAAATCATCCTAGATGCTAAAGCAACTCTCACACTATATGTAGCTTGACGCTTTCAAAGCTTGACTTGACTTGGTTAATAATTTCCACAGTCATGTCACATTCCATGATGTCATTGTTTCAACAGCTGTTTTCAGGTTTGTTGGAAAAAAAAAGAAAAGACAGAAAAAAAGAAAATGGAGGGAGGAAAAAGAAAGAATATCCCCTTATCCCAAAGCTTTGCAGTAACTTTCCAAGTATTTGGTTTTGGGGTGCTAAAAGAAAGGATCATATTAGTCTACATTCTTCCTAACACATATTCTAATATATTTTACATACAATAGTTCAGTTTTACGATAGATATAAAATTTTAAAAGGACAGAAAATTTGAAAGAATACTTCCATCTACTTGCTCAACACAAACATTATCAGGTCTCGAGTTATCTGAATATCCTTCAAGATAATCTTCAAAACACCCATTTCCCTTTTTTAAAAGACAGACATCTAAAGTCTTCAATATTGTTAGATGCACACAAAGTTCAGAACCTGGATTTTCAGAATTTTTACTACAAAAATCCTATGGATATCCTGTTTTAGCTACACGGGAGATTCTTCTCCATGACTAACTTTCCAGGATAGAAAGCTGCTAGTCCTCAAACTCTATGTTGTCTCAAAGACACAACTCCTAAGTTACTCTTACGTGCACTTTATTGTTATCACTTCTCATTATCAATGTAACAGTGAATCATAGGGATGGGTACATGAATAAAGACACACAAAGAAGCACACAGCTTTCAATGGTTGTACTCCTGCTCACATTCATGTTTTTAGGCATATATATTGACTGGTGTCTGCATCTACCTTTTTCCAGCGTTTGCATAGTCCCTGGTTAGCTGCTTCTTTAACATATATTAATATGTCAAGTAATGTGATATTCCATTTTAATTCTTCCCCTCATCACAGAACAGCTCATAACCACACTAAGATGGTTTCCCCTTCAACACAGAGCTCTTCACTGCCACAAATATGCAAATTGCGATGGTGCTTATAATGATGCTTACAATTTTCTGATATGCCATAAAAACGGGATGGAAAATTCCTCCATGTACAAAGCGGTGCTGGGCAGGAAGGCAGGTAATCTTCCCAGCTTTTTTCCCCCTCTTTAGAGGCTCTGGAAGCACTCAGTACAATTTTGTAATCAGGTACTTAGATGTATTTATAAAAATTTTCCTTGTTAAAAACCAATAAATGGAACATGTGACCTGAGGTGACCTCCAGTTCCTCCAATTCATTGTCACCGTCTCATAGAATACATTCATATAAACTGTGAAAACTGACACTCATAATAAGCTTGGATGGGTCCTTGACAGGTAGAAATTCAACAGTGACTGAAAACATCTTGGTGACCCACTGACGGAAAAGGTCAGATTTCAGATTAGAAATTTTTCCTGTTCTTGGCAATCTGTAACGAATTCATGTAGAGTACTAAATTTCCAGAGCTTTGTTTAACAGAAACATAAAAATTAATGGTGTGTCAACCATCCGGTGACCTGTGAAGGGAGTTTTTCTCTACGAGGTACTGTCACATAGAGAGTATGCTATATACAAGTGTATCGTGACTGTGTGCCAAATGGAAAAGGAATTAAAGACACTGGAGGGAGGTTTGGTTACTAATACCATATGGTAACAAGAAGAACAAAGAAAAATGTTTAAACCTTTCTTTTAAAATTTTTCTATTTGGCAAAATAAAAAGACTAAACAAGTCTGACTTTTAAGCCAAATGAGAACCATGTGCTTTAACTCCTTCAAGCCAGTGTCCACATATTAAATAAAGCTTCCATTTTTAAGCTATCCAAGTGAAAAGAGCTATCTTCAAGACAATAAACAGGGAGAGGTTTGAAGGATCAGGACCCAGTTATTGCTTCAGTTTTTATAAAACCAGAACCATAATTACTGTAATTACCTACATATTGCTTCCTAACATTTAAAAACAACCATCACCCCACAGCAACCTTTCCTCTACCCTCTAACATAACCACCGAAGCAGCGAACTTCTAGAGCAAGAATTAACTTCCAAGCATATGTAAAAACAACTCCAGAGCAATTCTCATTCTTTTTATAGCTGGGGTTGATACGAAAGGCTTGATTCTTCTCCTGCCAGATTCCAGCTGCTTCACTTTGTTTATTACTGACTTCAAAGTTTAAACCACTGTCCTGTCCCAACAAATAACTTCCTCCAGATGGCATTATCTCAAGTGTTCCGAGCACTGGGGATAGCACAGCACCTGCAGATCTGGAACTCAGCATCTTAAAATCTTCAATGAAAGTACCTTTTTTTTCCCCCCCTGTGTCATTTCCCCCATTTTGCTTTTTGCCCTACAAAAAAAAACAAACAACAAAGGAAGCGATTTACATCCGGGATACAGTTACAAAGACCATTAGAAGGGAAAGAGTTGCAAAAATTCTTTACAGTAACGACTGTAATGTGGAAGAATATCTACAAAGCCAAAGGTAATCCATCAGTAGAAACACTATATCTGCTCGCCTCACCTCTAAGTAAAGATGTGAGACACGTGTTTCATAGAATGATTAAGGTTGGAAATGACCTTCAAGTCCAATCATCTACTAAACATTATCCTGACCACTAAACCATGTCCTGAAGGGCCACATCAACACGTTTTTTGAACATCTCTAGGAATAGTGATTCCACCACCTCCCTGGGCAGCCTGTTCCAGCCTCACCACTCTTTCAGTGAAGAAATTTTTCCTAGTGTCCTGTTTCCTAATATATATATAACTGTTTGTGCCATTGTGTCTCTGATGCATGTCCCCGTGGCTATCTGTACAGTACCAAAGACAAATTCACCCATTTTCATACCTGGTTGTATAGGCAAGTTACTAAGAATAGCAACCTAGCAGCGTTTTAAGCAAAATCAAAATTATGCCAGACTTGCTGGGCTAACGTATACTGATAAGAAACAGCCGTATTTTTGATGTAAGCAGTTCTGAAGGCTACACTGATAGGAGAAAATGTCAGTCAAGTTACTAATTATAGTTATCTCCAGTATTTCCAGTTCAGACTCATGTCTAGCTATATCCTGCATATCAGCTACATAAATTAATGCTTCTGGAATTTAATGGGTTGTGCAGTATGAAAGTGAGTATGGTAAGGAACTAGTCACATGGTCTCAAGATGGTGAAGAATATTCTCAAGAATAAGCAGGATCACCATGAGTTCCTCAAATAATCCAATTGCTTGGATGTAATTATTCTCCATTCATTAGAAACGAGAATTCCTCCACTTTTCTAGCCCTGGCCACCTTGAATTCATTTTTATCTTATTGTGGAGAAGGTGTCCTTTCTCAGCTCTTCCAGAAATGAAGCAAAAAGGCTTAAGCACATGTGCTTTTTAGGGCTAGGACTCTCTTCTTACCGTGTAAAAGCTTTGGCTGCAGGTCAGGCCGTTGCCTTCCACTCGGATAGAAATACAGAACGCAAGAACGCGATGCTCTGCAACGCACGCAGCTCTGTTTTCGTAACTCAAAACCAGACTGCCCCTAACTTAGCTGGTTTCAAGACAAACAGAAAAGACTCTGGGCAAACTTAGGCCAAATTTCTAGGGCTGAGTTACATGAAAGGGGTAGATTTACAATTAAAACACTTCAGTTGTTTTACAGAAATGGACTGACAGTGGTAGGAATCGAGCCAAAAATGTCTGGATTTAAAAGCATGAGCCTACTGCTTGACATGAAAAAACAGTTTGGTTCTCAAAGGCTTCAGCCAACTCATAAACCTCCGTAAGTGGGCCACAGACACCAGTGGAGACAGAAAACTCTATAGTAGGAGTTCAGTTCAAGTTTTGACCTAAACTTGGCAAATTCCACCATCCCATGGTGTAACATACTTACAGAAACTCTGCATACAAGCACACAGAAAATAAACACGCACACACACAAGAGCTTTTCTTTTTTTGTTTGTTTG
>WEIS01056476.1:0-26146 GCA_013389965.1 Todus mexicanus | reverse complement strand
AGGAGCTTGACCAAGACCCATCATACTAGCTAATGCAAAGTGGTTAAAATGATGCTATATTTTAACCTAGCTAGATAGTGAACAACCTGCTGAGCTCCTATTTTATTCATTCCACCTCACTAATTTCCTTTGTTTGGACAGAATGATTTGGGAAACACTTCTGTCACAGCAGTGCACTGTAGAGAAGTTGTATGTAGAGAAGTTTTACCACTTCACTCTCCCTCTTCAGGAGCATACAAGGAGGAAATGCAATTAATAAACAGTTACCAAAAGTAATTTAAACACTTCTGAACTCCAAAGTGTTCACTGTGGGTCAGTGGTTATATTAATTCTGGTCCATTGGACTCAAACACACCTAAACCCTTGGAGGAAGAAGTATGGCAGATGTCACAGAAGTCTCCATTTAAATCAAGTACTACAGCTATGAAGTTCCCCACCCCCTACTAGTAGTAAGCTGAAAGCATTACAGACAGATGCTTAAAACAGGAGCCTATCACAGCTTTCAGATTCACTGAACATCCCTGTGAAAGTTCTTTCTTGCATCCTTTTCACTCTATCACCAAGATCTTTTTTTCAGTCCCATGCGAGTCATTAAATAGCCATCTAACACCATCTGCTGGATTGTGAAGAAACAAAATTATGCCAGCAATTTGCTTCCAGGCAGAAAGGAGAAGAAAACCCCAACATTAAGGTGTCTGTGGCTTGCCTTTGACTGGGTCCTCCCCCCTCACTCATATCTTCTGTTTTCTCTTTTTGAGGGCAAATCTGGGCTACTGGCACTAGCAGGCAATCACAAAGACAAAAAATCCTCTGCTCTGGATTGTGCAAATTGCACAGGGGGCTATGCCATGCAATTAACGCTTGAAGACCACCACTAATATGTAGACTAGCTTTACCTCTTCCTGATTAAATAAAAAGAAAATAACACCAGGAAAAGAAGGTGGCCTGAAAACAAGCCTTCTGCAAAGTCAGGATGTCGTTCTGAAGAAGTAGCGCAGAAATGAGCTGGCTTGCTGTTGAAAATCCAGGAGCTCAGCATGAGTCAGAAGCTGGGATGCGGAGCCTGTGCAGCAGGAGGAAGCAGCCATTACACGTGCAGACATTAGCTCAGACATTAGCCCTTGGTTTCTTGCATCCAGTACAAAGGCCAAAGTACAAGTTACGTCACCACCATGCAAACGTGCTCTTTTCGAAGACTGGCAGGGACATTTTTAACATCCAATTAAGCATCTGCCACTGATGTCGGATGCAAGATGATAGCTTTTAATGAGTTATTTATAGCGGGAGACTGCACCTCCTTTCTTGTTACTTCAGGTTGAATTTATTTCATGCATCACCTAGCTCCTTACATCATGGGAGGCAGTGGTTAAGCTTTATCTTTTGCCAAGATGAAACACAGGGATGACTGAAATTATATCAGGTATAAAAGACACTGTGGAGGCTGTGTGTTTCCTACTTCCCACTCCTTTTCTCTCTCCCCACTGTTTTCCTATTTTCATACTGGAATTAGGGATGAATCACATCTTCAACAGCTATTAGACATCAGATTTTATGTAAGGTCCTGATTTAGTCAACCAGACATTGTGTGAAAGGACAAACTATCTTTATTGACTCCTTACCCTATTAAGTTAGTGAAAGTATGGCCAGGATTTTACCCTGTGTAGCTAACAATGTACCTACTCCCTTATCCAAGGTTTCCCTCTGCTCCAGCTTTTCTGGAAGCACCAATATTTTAGCAAAGCAAATCTCACAGCGGTAAGCAGGCTGGTTCAGATAATGCTGTAAAAGCTACAAATGAGCCCTGAATCATAGGATCCCCTTAGCAGTAAGGGGAAATAAAGGTCATGTCTCACGCATCTCTCCTGCCCAAAATGGAAGCTTACCTTCTGTGAGAGAGGAAAATGCAATCATAGGATGAATGTGTTGATGTATTCCCAGGAGAAAGAGGGTAGGTTTTGTGGTACTGTAGAAGACACTGGTAAGACTGCCTCTGAAATACGGCAAACAGCTCTATTCACCTACTTCAGGTGATGGATGATTTTCAACCGAGTCAGCACAGCAAAGGGCTCTAGGATGAACATGGCAACAGAAAAATCAACTACCTGAAAGGAGGGTGGAATAAAACCAAACTTTGCTTGGTTAGACAGCAAAATTAGGGATGGAATTGCAGTTTCAAAATAGGTTTCACGTGATCTAACAGTAGCTTGCCATCAGAAGAGCAGGCCAGCATGTCCCAGTCCTACTGTCTCCCTTGTTCAAGTGAGATCACCAGCAGGTACAGCTTGCTCTGCTGCTGCGTCATGGCTAATTTGGACCAAGGAGGCAGCAGGAATATGCAGGTGAGGGAAAAGCAAGCACCTCCTCTTTCAGCAGAGGCAAAATCAAATGAGGCACAACATAAAACTGTTTTAAGAGGGCAGTTTATGATGTTCTAAGTACAACAGCTCCACAAAAAAGTCCCACAATAACAAGACACAAAAATACCCCTCCCAAAACAGCACAACCAAACACAAAACACCACCAAAAAAAAAAAAAAGAAAGAAAGAAAGAAGAAATGAGTAATTTCACCTAAGGGACAATGCCAGCCCAAGAACTAATGTTTATAAATTAACCATAAACACATTTAGGCTGGAAATAAGCTTTCTAAATGTCAGCCTTCTCAGTGGGCTACTGAGTCCTAAGCCTCAATTAATAATCCAAGAAATCTTGACCAGTTTATAAAATAAATCATGTTTTCCTTCCAAAGACAGGGGAAGAGAGCATGGTCCCTGGAGCTCCCTGCCAATCTTACTTTCCTAAATAGATTGCGTGCTTACATCAACTCTTAATAGAGAAATTACTGAGAACATTTTAAAGCTCCAGAAAATATATTTCTTGCTATAAGCAATGTAATAAAAAAAATCTGCCTTAGGCAACTCAAACCAAAGATTCAAATAAATCTAGACAAAGCATTTTATTGCATGCTGACAGGATAGATGAAAGGCCATGTGTCCCTTGCAGACGTTTGACTTTTCAGAGCAAAACTGATTCAACTGACCAATATACACTGCAGAAATTGAATTTTTGTCTGGATGTCACAGTGTATTTTTGCGGTTTCAGCAGGGTGCCTTCTTAATGTCTCATCACCAGGAAGCAATCTAGCTGCTGGAATATAAAATACTGGAGATAGAGGCTATAGGAGTCAGCAAGCACCCCATGTCTGGGGATTGTGACTCTTCACTCCTTTGCAGTGAAAGATGCACTAGCTACAGCTGCAGCTATTGCAGTGACCTGGGGGGACAGGCTCCAGCCCTGCTCAGCCCGCCAGTGTTTGGTGCTCCTGAATGAGATCCTGTGCAATCCACAAAGCCCACAAGTCTGTCCTGGTCCAGGTCTAAATCTGGCCTGACTTTCAGATTTGTCACAAAAGTAAAGGTGACATGAACTACATAGGAGTTTTCCTGACTTTTTCACAGAACAACCCAAAAAGACAGAAGACAGTGTTACCTTCTTCCACTGCAAGTGTACAGCCTGGCAAACAGACCTCTAAAACATTTTAAAATATTATCTGTGGCCCTGACCTACACTGCATTCAGCACTGCAAGTTACTTAAAACAAGCTGCTTCCTTTTACAAGCCAGGCTGTGTTTTGGGAACACTGAAAAAGTCCTATTCAGAGCTCGACTCACAGGTTTTAGAGTACTAGGACCACAGTACTACCAACTGCTGCCTCCACTGGTGATACACGTAAAAACACTCAAGGGTCTGTTATTTTTATGTATAAGAGTATGGCAAAAAGCTCCAATGAGATGAGGTCTCATTTTTTTCATGCTGTACTTATGTGCAGTAAGAGGAACTCCTACCCCGCAGATCTCCCACTACAGGGGTTGAAAGAAAGGCAAAATGCTCCATTTTCAGATGATATGTCTGATGCAACACTGCCCCTGAGACAAAAAAAAATTAAAAAAATGTTAAGGCACTTGACCTATGAGGCTGCAAGACATTTAAAGTCTTACAGAACATTTATGAAAACTATAGGCATTCAGTTCAGGTAATACACGCTCTCCTCTAGTACATTCTTTCCCCATCAATTCTCCATTTAAAAACTAAGCATATCCTTCAACTCACCATAAAAATCACTCATACTTTATGTTTCAATAATACCTTAAATGAGAGGCTTTCAATCCATATATCAAGCACTAGCATCCCTGTGGTTATTTAGTGTTATTATAGGTCTAGCAGGCTGTGACACACGACAGCTACAACCTTTAGGTGGGAACAATGGTTTTGTACCAGTGTAAGTGTTACATTTAGAAGAATTATTTTTAACCTACATCCTTGTATAACCAGCATATATGGCTAAGATATAAAAATGGTTATATATGTTATCAGTTGTTACCGTGCTCATTTTAAGAGCAAACAGAAACACTGAACCCAGACAAGCTGCAAAGACGATCTGCCCAAGAACAAGAACCCAGAACCAGGCTGTGGACAAAACTACACCCAAGTGCTGAACCAAGCACCCAGTATTGCATCTCAGTGTGGACAAACCATAGCAGTTAAGTTTAAACAGGAACAAGTAATTTCTAATTGCACAAAATCTCAGATTTTTAAAGTTTTAAAGTGTTGTTGACTTTAATACCAGCTGTTCTTTCCCTGTTTCTGCATTTGCTAAATTCCAGACAGGAAAGGGTCGAAGAATTTCATGGCAGAATAGGTCAAAAAACAACAGAAGAAAAGCAAATATTGGCAACTAGGCTGAGTTTCCTGGACACTAACAAGTCTTTTTAACAGTTTCAGAAGATGTGACACAACTTTTTTAAACAGCTAAGACTGTGGAAACTGATCTAGCACTCGGAAAATTGCTGCCTCCTTAGAAAATCTGTGATTGATTGAATTGTGGTTGATTGAATCCGAATACAGAAGCACATTTCTTCTACTTACCCTGCAAATTGCATGGCATTTCAGACTCAAATGATGATCCATATCTTGCAAAAATAGTTCACATCTGTGTTGAACACAAAGTTGTAGATACTCCAGAAATGTGGGATGCGAAAAATCAAATTGAGATCTGAGTCCAAGGTGCCTTAATGGGACTGTTACAAAACTGTGGAGAGCCCACACTGGAAAAGCAAGAGGAAAGCAAGGAAGAACAAACACAGATGACAGCAAAATACCTCCAACTGCAATATACAACTATTCTCCTAGAGGATAGTATGTACTAACATGAGCTGACTTTTAAAAAGACATATTGAAAATCAAAAGATCTAGGGCAGAACTTACAAAGAGTATGGCATACAGTGTGTACCATTTGTGAGCCATCTCTCTGACAGGAAAAGAGATGGATGGAGGGATGGATGGATGGATGGATGGATGGATGGATGGATGGATGGATGGATGATCAGTTCACCAGCAGTACTGCTGACTTCCTTAATTCCCTAAGTGCTATGGCTGAGATAATACTTGTAAGCATAACAGACTGAGGCAAACAAAACAGTTCAGAGTGCATCACGAAGAGGATGAAAAAGTAAGATCCTCCCACTGGTCGTGCTGGAAATTCACTATGGAGTACCGTTCTGCCTCAGTTGGTGCTAAGCCAATGCCCCAGTTGAATACAGAAGGCACAGTAGTTTTGTTGGCAAAAGTGGCTTTTACAAACAGATGCACCCTTGCCTAGGAAGTGTTTGGGGAACCAGGCTGTGGTATTTTGATTTGTTCTGTTCACTACAAGCCTGTCTGAACTGTGCCACAGAGTAGATGGTTTATCCTGACTCTAGTCAAACACCCAGCCTTCTCCAAATGCCTGCGTTTTCTGCATCACTATATATCAGCAAAAAACAGGCAGTCATCCTAAAGTATTTCTGTAACAGGCAGGTCATTCTCACTGAACAGTCCCCAAAATACTTGATGATATGAAAACTCAGAAATACTTCAGTCAAGTCTGCTCTGAGAGATGAAGCAGGCAGACTCACAGGGGTGGTGACCAGCAATGTGGGGTCCAGTGTAAGCACAGGGGTGGGATTTCCTAGGGAGGGAAGGTTACAGCCCACTTATATGTGTGTGTGTACGTGTGCGGGAATAGGGCAGGACAAGGGTGCAAAGGGGAAAAGTTTGCTTATGAGGAGGTTACCTGCTGCTTGTTCTCTGTCGGAAGTAGAGGCACAGATGTCTGTTTTGATGGGCACCCAGAACTGGCTCACCAAGAAGCATCTGGGCTGGTGTTGGGGACTTCAGAATGCTATGGGAGTGGAGTTGAGTATCTGAAGCCATGTAGCCCCTCTGTTGATGTACACACCAGTGCCTGAGATGAGGAATGAGGGCTGGAAGAACCCATCAAGGATAGAGCAAAGCAAAGGAAGTGTGGCTTTTTGGGATGGAGCCACCCAGGCTTCTGAGTGCACTTGCAGTGTCACATAGAGGTCAACAGGCACGGGCTCTCCTTGCAGGCTTAAAATGGGAGCTACCTGAGGAGCTAAGGGCCACCCTCTGAGGGAAGAACTCTGCACTTTCATGGGTACAGCCAGGGGTTAATCCTCACCTCTCTGAGAGGACACCTGCCTCATGCTGCATAGAGGTAACCTGGCCACCAGCCCTCAACATGGGTCAGTGTGCACAGTGCCAGCCAAAGGGGCAGCTGCTGTCTTTCCTCACCAGGCCAACATGTCCCCGTCCAAAATGGTGCTCTCCCTGCTATCGAAGCGTAGCTGCTGTGGGAGCACCACTGCACCACGGCTACCATCGTATCATGGCCAGGTAGTGTCGGGAGGGGTCAGGAAAGCTGGAGAGAAGCCCCAGTTCCATGGCTGCTAAGGCCCCCAGGAGGTATTAAATTGCAGCTACCACCAAGGGCAGTGTCCCTCCTTTCCTGGCCAGCTCACCCTGCCGGGCTGATGGCACTGCTCCTGGGAACAGGGACATCGAGGGAGAGACAGCCCCACATGCCCTGTTACAGCTGCAGGCCACAAAGCAGAGACGGCGGCAGTGGAGGCAAAGCAGCTTGTATTAAAGTTTTGGGGTTTACTCTTTATATCTCCTGTTTTTACTAACCCCAACCATAATTCCCCTCTTATTTCCCCACTCCCCTTTTTAATTTTTTTATGCCTTTAAATGAAGTGCCACATGAGCCACCTTTCCACTTCACATTTTAGTAGCTGGGTACGGTGCTAAAGCCCTGCAGAAATGGAAGACAAATGGTTTCTCCTTCTAATTACATGAAGATTTGTATGGAGATGTGTCCCCAAGTCCTTGCCCAATTGCTGTCCAGGTGAGAGGTTGGACAGGTACAGGTGAGTGCCCAGCATTGCTTCTCAGTGAGGACCAAACCTGCAGTGTTTCATGGGCCAAGAGACTCCATAGTCTAGTAAAGTCAAAAAATATTAACTAACATTAATACCAGGTAGTATATTTAGTATATTTACCCTGGAGACCTCAAAGAGCTCTTCCAATCACTTGATGTATTACTTTTCTCCTGAAAAATCAAGGACTGACTTTGTCAAAATACTTAAAAGCTGGGGGGTCATAGAGGGTCATGGTGGTGTTTACTTTCTTACCTTCCTGCAATTTCAGTTACTGCTTACAGGAATCAGTGAAACACTTGGTCAGAAATTATTACTGTATGGTTTTTAATGGCAAGCAGAAATCTGTGGCAGCTCAAGGGCACTATAGGTGCAAAACCATATCCACAATAACAGTTTATTGGGAGGGGAATGGTTTATATAGGCTTTAAGGGAATCGACCTTCCATGGGAGAGCAGTGCAGCCAGCATCCCAGCCTGTTACTGCACTGTGGGAACTCCACTGTGCTGGGAAAGGAGATCTGCAAAGTTAAAACAGTAGCTTTTCTTGTGAACAAGTGGCAAAAGCTTTCTCCAGTGCTCCCACTGCTGCACTTTAAAAATGATCTGTCAAAGTTGGATGCCAATTCTCAAAGTCTGTACCAAGCAACAAAGTGTCAAGGTGGTGAGGAAGCCTGGGGTGTTTTTATCCTTCCATGTAATTTCTCAGACTTTGGCTAAAGCAGATTGTCTGCAATGACAAAAACGTAGCTTGTTTTGAAGATCTCAGAACTTATCACCTCCTGTGATATGTCACAGCTGCTCTTACAGTGATAAGAAACAGAAATTACTTTGCCTGTTCATTTTGATTTTTTTATTTTTTTTAAAATCCTTTTCAATCCTATGGGACTATCAGGAAAGCTAATTGGATTTTCTCCTAGATTGTTTATTCGCAAAATAAAAATGCAGTTTGTGTAACACCTTATAATCACTTTCCTGTTACTGTAATGCAGTATATGGGAAAACTATGAAATTATCCAACTCATTAACTGTGAAGGAAAAAAGCATAGAAAGTGCTGGAACATAGAGAAGTTACCTCTTGCCTTTTTTCTTTTAGCATCTATAGCTATTTCATATAAACTCAGCATGTGATGTGTATGCAGGGAGTTAAACAGCCAGAAGAGGGTAGCATAAGTTAGTTAATAAACCTCATCTGTAAAGCAGAGTTATTTTTGAGAGAAACATCTACTTATATTTCTAGTTGCAAGGTAGAGAAATGTAACATCGAGAAATTTATCACCAAGCTTTTGATGGAATGTGGAAAGGCATTTTTACAGTCAGGACTGATAGGGATGAGACTGATAGCAGGCCACAGAGCTTTTTGCACTCTATTAGCTCCTGTTTGACCGCTACCTCTATTAATGAAAATGCACATCCAAAGCAACTTCTTTGCTTCACTTTTAGGGCATAGCAGCACAAGTCAGTAAAACTAACAATGTTACTGAGAGGATCCTGGCATGCTGTCTTGCCTGCGGCAAATCTGAGAGGCCAGATGGGGAAGTCATGAAAATGTGTTAACACTGGGAGCACTGTAAGGGGATGGTTCAAGGCCAAGGTAATAGAATATGAAACAGGAGCTTGCTGAGCTCACCAGACAGATGCTTATTTGATGGCCTAAATGAAAACGTTCTCCTTGCTGCTGCCGCTATTGTCTACCCAAAATAAAATGCTGCTCCCAGAGCCTGTATGCAATAAATGAGCATGCACAAAGGGAATGTTGCCATATCTGGCAGAAGCAGAAACACCTCTGTAGAGACAGCAGCTTGCAGGAGCTTTGGAGAATCTTATTCTATACCTGTTCTGAGGATTTCCTCTTTGACGGCTATTCTATCCAGCCCCCATCAATGGTCATGACTGTAAACAAACATGAGTTGATGCTGGGCATTTCATTATACAGAGACTATCCACATAGGTTAGCTTGCAATTTTTTCTTTAGCTCTGCAAGAGATCAAATGGTAGCACTCTTCTGAGAAGTTGATAGGGCTTGCCTGAGGTGGTGAATGAGAGGAGAAGGAAGACAGGATAGGAAAAGCTGTAGGCTGAAAAAGGAAGCTGAAACAGAAAGAAGGTGAGAGAAAAAAGGTACAAAGAAATGAATACAATGCCCAAGAGCATGCAGCCAGTCATTGGCCAAGGGATAGAAAATTGCTGTCCTGTCACCATGCTTCTGGCAGAGCTGTTTTAATTTGCGCAGGGGCTGTTAGGTTAAAAAGACTGCATGTGTGTTTACACCTTAGAAAAGCCCTGAGGAGATAATACACCATTTATTCATATTTTATTTGTACTCTGTACCTGAAGCAAAGTGGAAATGCAAGCTGAATCTTTTTTCTATAACTATTTGCCCTGTACCCTCTCAAAAATAGCACATACAGAAAACATCGGAACTACTGTATGCAGGTGGTATTAGGGTCAGACTCATTTCATCTCCTGAAGAGTTTAATTTCAGGTATTGTGAAAGCCTTCATGTGACAGATTCAGAAAGTCTTTAAAGCAGCACTGTCCCTTCAAATAACCATTTGTGAATTGGTCACAATTTCCTCTAGAATCAGCTGTTACAGAAAGGACTTTTAAAATGACATGTGAATATCCAGCTGCCATGTCTGTTTCACTCAGCCCCATGTCTCTGACCTTTTTGTTTTTAATGTGATATAGAGGTAAAAGTAACTATAAATATTCTTTTTGGACATCATCCTCAATGAGACATAAAGGTTACAGCAATAAGCCAGTTCCCATAACATTTCCTGCCTTTGCATTATGCGTTTTGGCTTCTCTGGCACACAAGAAGTACAATATGGAAAGTGATGCTTGATGAAGTCCGTTTTCTGCATACAAATGCCTGCTCAGAGCTGCAATTTTAAGGGATCGTTTGCCATTCGTGCCAGTCTTGTTGAGCTGAGCTTCCCTTTCGAGCTGCCTGTCCATTAAAAGGAGTGTGAGGATGTCCATGTGGAGTCGGATAGTCTTGCTAGAGCGGTTTCCCCTTGGGTTTCCATGCTACCAGACACCATTCCCTGCCGAGGCATTTGGACTGATGATGCAGTGGGCAAGGGGACATTACCCCTTAGAAACGTGCTCGAGGGGCTGCTGTTCACCTCGCTTCCCACGTTGGTGACATTTACAGCACTGTTGCTCACTGTCCACAGGCAAGGGTAGTGGCTGGGGAAAAAAAAAGGCAGTACAAGTTGAATGACTTGTTTCCAAGCATTTTCCCCAGCACAAGACTTACCATAGCAAAGTGCGTTATCTGCTAAAAGGCAGCTATACAAACTGAGTTACTAAATTAGATCGGCCTTGTAGATCTTAAGTGACACCAGCGACCCATCAGACTTGGTGACCTTAGAGAGAGGCATGAAGAGAAATGTACAAATATGTGTGAGGTTTCAAGATGTAAAGATCTTTTCCATGAACGCTTACATACTTTAAAGAATAGCAGCTGATTTTCCTGGTACTTAAAGAAGAAATGTGTGCATTTATTTTGGGAAAAGAAAGAAAATACTTGATAATTAATTGACTCTCTAGGTCTAAATTCCAGCCATTCCTAGAACTGTTTACTACACTATTAACAATACTTTTGTAATAGAACATAAATTAGATTGTCACATCCCGGCATGGGAGTAGAATCTTTATTTATGCAGGAGAATAGTGAGGAATATAGATATAAAAATAATTTAACTTTAAAATGGTCACAGAGTGTAGATACCACGGTTCTCTGTGGCTGTTCCAAGATACCGGTTTTCAGGAGTTCTGGGGAGAAATAAAGCTCCCATTGAATTCTGAGAAGGAGATAATTAGCTCATAGGAAAGACCTGTCCAGGAGTCTTGAGTTGAGCACTTAGGACACGTTTCAAATTCTGGACACTTATTAAAGGTTGAAAGAAAGCGTGAATCACCAGGGCAGTCCTACAAACCTCACTGCTCCTAATACCAGCAGTTTTCCTGTCATCTTACCTGGGTCCAGGGCTGGCAGCTCCCTTCGTGTGTGGCACTGGGAGCAAATTAGAATGTGGAGAGGATGGCAAAGTCCAGCTGTCATGTCCTGAGAATACCTGAAGATTATTGCTGGAGCTCTCCAACAAATTAACTTTGAGGGAAGAGAAAAAAAAAATAAAATAAAAACAACAAACAAATCCTCAGTGGCTATTGCAGACACGTTTTCTTAAGGTAACAGAACATGAGTACACCTGAGAAAGCAATCTGATCAGGAGGTTCCCACCCACAGGTAAAAGGACAAAATTCACATGTCTATTAAGAGAGCAGCAAGGTGCCACTGTAATTCCAGGTGAATTGCTTATTACAAATATGAGAAGGTACAGCATGATAGACATAGCCTATGCATTTTTGCAAGTCTGACTAATAGTCTTTTCATTAATGATAACTGCCATAAGATAGGCAAAGTTTTGATATAGATTTCCCTGTAATCTGAGCTTAAATATTTCCGTTAAACAGGATGCCGTGCTAAATTACAATAGTCAGGCAGATTACTTTATCCTTACTCTTGTTTCTAGCCATTTTCCTCTGATCAAAGTAGAGCCAACTTCTGGAACTCTGCACTCAGATCTAGAGAATGAAAGGGACTCAAAAGACACTTTGTCAATACCAAAATGCGTTCATCTCAAGTCAGCTCCTACCTCTTCTCTAAGAGCTGCTTCGACTTGAGAGCGCAGTTGCTTCACGGCATGACACTGAAAGAAGACTTGCAGTGCTCTTTTTGGTATAATTGGGAGTTGTACTTTAAGCAAGATCATTCTCTCTCATTTATAATTAACAGTTATGGTGCACCCAGCTCTTTGTATCTCTTGTTTTGCTGCCTTAAATGTACTCAGTGCATGCTGGGTTCAGTGCAGATCATTACAGAGGCTCATCATGCTCTTTCCTAGCCTCAGCTCCTGCTTGTTTTAGTGCTTATGCTAACCTAAAGCAAGGGTCAGGCAGGCAGAAAGTGTCTGTTCCCTGGAAGCAAAGCAGCGTTGTAGCTGTACCTGTAGGTGAATGATTTCTCTGCATGTAGGAAGGTGGGTACGGAGCAGCCCGATGTCCTCGCAGTGCCGAGTATCGCTCACAGTTGTGGGGAGTGTGTGGAGCTGGCAGAGGCAAAGGTCCAGTGTATTGATAATTAGAGCTTCCTGATGCACACATTGCATCTGGGTTGGAAATCAACCAGCCACCCACTTTGAGGGGGGAGAGAGAGAGAAGAAAACTATTATTGTGCTCAAACACTTCAATACAATAAAGCAACCAGCTTTGCAGCTGTGCGGCAACCCCCAGAAAACCCCAAAACTACCAACCCTAAAAACAAGACCTAAAAACAACTAAGGGAAAATGTCACAAACACCAAAGAACGAATTAAAGAAAACCTATCATTAAAGCAAACACAACCTCTGCTCCCCATTTTTTTTTACCTGTTCACCAACAAAACGTAACTTTATAGGTGACAAAAATATTCATAGTTACAAATACAAAAAATAGGGGGAGAAAGCCCTAAAATTGTCACACGTCATCTTGATTCTAGATTCCTTTAAATATTGAAAAACTGAATCACAAGGAAAATGACCCCTCTGCAGAAACTGTTACAATACTTCCTACTGTGAGGTTTCTTCAATACTTTTTTTTTTTTAAAGGATCTCTTTCTACGAACACAATTCCGAACTCAGTGAGTGACTAGTATGGTCCAGTTAAGCAAGTCCCAGGTTACCAGCATTTACCATATCACACAAAACTTTAACTGACATGAATAAAAACCTTACAGTGAGAATATGTCATATGTTGACCTTCAGAGACTGTTTCTGAAGCATCTTTGGGATGGTTTCTGAAAAGCAAAATATGAGTGGTAAAACAGATCATGGAGAAATTACAAAAGAAAGTTAAACCAGAAGAACTCACTGAAAAAATGGAAAAGTGAGTTAAAAAGGAGGGAAATCCATCTTCTTTAACCACTTGCTAGGCAGCAGTAGACTTTTCTGCAGTTTGCCATAAAAGAAACAGGAACTTGTGTTTCACAGCGTTCATAAAAATGTTCCTAAATTTGTGCCAAATTTGGGGCCCGAACCTGGAATTCTAAATCTACTTGTGGGTACCGTTCCTTCTTGCATCAACAGCCTCAGACTGGCCTCCTGCCCAGACCAAGGTAGGGCTCTGCCTCCTGCCTAGCCAGGCAAGCTGAAGGCAGCATTCGCCCTCCACAGCTGGAAATCCTGACACTGGGACACAGCAGCTTCTTAAGTGGTGAGAGGAATGGAAAAAAACAGAGATTTTCCTGCAGGCACGTGGGACACTTCACATGTCAGAAGACGTACAGGTCCAAACAAAATTTATTAGCAATTATGCACTGGAATACATAATTTGGATGCCCCAGTGCATTAGCATGGATGATGTAAGTAAAACTCTCAAAGATAAACCATAATTCCTTTCCAGTGGAAGCATCTCTAACATCTTATGTAGTTCCCACCTACAGGTTACTTTTAACAAACACATCATACATTATCACACAGATTTAATAATAGTAGCGTAGTTTCACTTTAGTTATGCTTTTTGACATCCGCAGTTAATTTTTATTCTCCCCGAGCTACCAAATTAAGGGATTCATTGACGCGTAAGCATAATGAAGTGAACATATGCAGTGTATAACATTACTGGGGAAGTTCACACCATCTCATTTCAGATTTTCTGTGTAGATGGTGCTAAGTCTTAGGTTCCCCAAGAGGACAGTCATCTACTTCAGACTCTACTGTAATAATTACACAGAGAGTGTCTCCACTAATGTCAGTGGACTGACTCCAGATTTAAGAGAGAAGAAACAAGATTAAGTTACATAATTTATCTTTCACATTGTGATGTCACAGTTTTAACCGTATTAGCAGCAAAACGCTACTGGAGAAAAAGAAAAAAAAAAGATGAACTCACCTTTCTTTTGCATCCAGGAAGGCTTTGGCAAAGGGATTATACTTGATTTTGAGAGCTGTTATCTTGAATTTGCAGAAAACAAGGCATGTTAGTGAAGGCAATTGGAAATAGAAACTTGACAAAACATGTTTCAGAGTAATCTAAGCGGAGCTGCCTTTGTTAGACTAACAAAATACATCTCCACACATGATGTTTTCAGGGCTGGTTAGGACAGAGCTTTGCTAGTTGCAGAGTGCTGTGTCCTGATCAGTGCCACAGGCAGAACACCAGCCAGGGCAACCTAATGTCATGGTCCAGTCTAGCAAATCCTGTGGGATCGTGGATCCTTTCAAGGGAGTTTAAACACTGAATTCTTACAAAGTATGAATCAAATCTGCAGCAACTCTAGCTAAGGGATGTGGGACATGAGTTAGCAACTGTCACAATCCAAAGCATCCCTTAATTACAGTTTTGGGGTTGGGAAGAAATTTTCCCATGGAAAATTCTGCATTTGTATTTATTATAAGCAACAGGGAGAGATAGCGTTGTCACTGTAACTATCAGTCATTGCTGGAGAAAGATATTGGACTTGACTGTAGGGGTTTTGTGCTTTTTTTTCTAGTAAGGGGTTGAGATGCCAGGACAGATGGACCAGTCTGAAATAGCCATGGCAGGATATTAAACTAAACCTGGCTTAGTACTGCAACCAGACACTAGATTAGACCATGTTCTACTGCAGAGAGAAGCCAGAGTGTTAGACTGGATGGAGCATTACACTGCATGGGACTGGTAGGAAGACAAGAAAAGGACTGGTCTGTCCATGCTGATCTTGTAGTTAATAAGCTTTTAACATATGTCATCAGTGTAACCAAGAGCACAGCGTGGTATCCACCTACCTCTTCATTTTGATAAGCAGTCACAGCTATGAACTGTGTCTCAGGGAAGGAGCAGTTCATCACCATCCGGTGGGGCCCTCCTACACGAACTATGTGTACCTGGGGCTCATATTTATGCAGAGAGTTCAACATTATCTGCAGAAAACAAAAACAGAGAGACAGATCCCAATGCCACTGCGGTATCCCACAGCTGCTCTCTCACTCTGGCTCTATAATAGACCAGATGTCATTGCTAAACCTCCCAAGCCAGTGATTACTGCAAGCAGAAGGGCAGGTGCTTTCCTCCCTTCTGACAAATGGCAAGGCTGAACAGAGTGAGACTTTACAGGACTTGGATTGAAAGCTTTTGTTAGGGCAGCATTAGTGAATATTTGTGTTAGCAGCTAGGGCCTTCAAACTATTTGGCTTCCACTGCACTAGAGGCTGTTGAAACAGTTAAGGGGCAATCCCCATCCTGCTTCTACTATCTGAAAGACTCAGAATCACCATCACAGAAATCAGGTCCAGGAGGGAGATGAAGCAGTCACCTTGTCATCTTTCTGGGCAAGGTGAAGTATGTGTAAACAAGCCTTGGCAGACGTCTGTAACCTAGCATTAAAAGCTGTGAACAGCATTGATTCCATGATACACATTCTTCAGGAAGTCCATTATATTGCTTAATTCTCTCTACCACAAGAAAAAGATATTTTTTAAAAAGAATCTGTACTTTGGAAAGTGCTGTGTGCGCATTTATATATATATATAAGAATGCCATCGTTAGCATAAAGCACTTGTAGTCAGCTATTACTTTCTAATACCACCACAAAAGGAGAGGCTGAACACAGAATGGGGACATGATTTATCTTAACAGCATTGTCAAGATTTCAGAAAAAACCCAAGTGGAGCTCCAGTCATTTGCTATTTAGTGACTTTTATTTAGTGACTTTAGTTTGGGCTCTGTTTCTCATACAGCTCTTCCTCCACTGCTTTCTGCTTTTTCCCCCTCCACTTCACCATATATACATATTGTGTTCCTCTTTTGTTTTTTTCCCCAGGGTCTCTTTGACCCTCCAGGTTGGTTTCCTGTAGCTTTTTTACCCTCACTCATACTTTTCTGAGGCCTTTGACTTTTCTGAGATCCTGGGTGCAGGACAAGAATTTGCAACTTCAGATCCCATTCTATGCTCCACAATGAATCCTGTGTGCTGATTCCATGTGTGACTTAAGAAAAGTCAGGTCATCTTTCCGTTTTCCAGTCTGTAAAAATTGAGATAATTTCCTGCCTAATTAGGATACTAGGCTTATGGAGGCACCTCACAAACCTAATGGAAATAACAGATAGAGAACGTATTATATTTAGATGAAAGAAATTGATTCTGGGCTTACAAGTATCATCCAATGTAGGAGTTTTGTNCACTCCCATTGAGCTTGTTGGTAAGTTTGACTTTGCTGAAGGAAATGGCAGCTTTCATCCAGTGGGCTCCGAAGTTGGGAGAGTCGGGGTGGATGTAGACACAGCTGTGATTTGGTGGCTCTGGTTTCCCGGCTGGCACCCATTCTCCATTGACGTACTTCCAGCGGTGGCCATCAGTCGGGGCGAAGTCCAACAGGAAGGAATACATGGCGTTTGGGTCCAAACCTGACACGCTGATCTTCAAAACAGGGAACATCCGCCTGGCAGGAAACAAAAGAGAGAGAGACACCACTGGAAACTGATTTTGAAAGACTCTTCTCTGTATGTTTGTGACCAGATACTCACAGATTAGGTCAATGTAAAAAACATCCTCCCTCCATCTGGTTGAAGATGTTTCTTAAAGTTTAATCCTTCCTTTTATTTCAATCATTTGGGAAAAAACCCATGGTATCTCTAAAACAGGGCACTAACGTCTTGATCAAGCCAAGAGTTATGAACATAATGAACTGTGTATAGCATAAGCAGTGTCCATGAGATCTGGACATGCTAAATACATCCTCAGGTGTGGGATAAGAAGGGATGAACAGAATTTTATAGCTTGAAAATGATTGAAAAGAGGGAGTTAAATCACAGATTCACTGCATTAACTACTGAATCCTATTATGAAGTGCACTTCTTTGGTGCTTAGATTCCTCTGACGCATGCTTCTGTGCTCTGCGCAGTGGTCAAGTCCCACTTTATCTGACTCTAGATATGTCCTGTGAAAGCATTCTGTGATCTCCGGCAATCAGGACATAATCCCAGCTGGATAGTCATCAGACTTCAGTTAGATTTATTGACCATACTACTCTATAAAAATGGTTTTTTCCCTGCCCTTGATGGGACCACCATATTCTATAACCTTTGTGAGCAAAGTCAGTCACTTCCTACTGTCATTTCTTGTGGTTCTTGTGCTCCCCGACATGTCCTACTCAAGTAATGGTTTCCAGGTAGAGTTATTCTAAATGCTCTAATAAGTCTACTACGTTTTTCTTGTATAAAAATACTTCTTGCGTTTATCAGGGTCGTGTCAGGTTAGTCTAGCATGACTTAAATTTAATAAAATGCCTTTTAATCTCATTTTCCAGTGTCTTCCATGTATTTCATTACTCTTTCCTGCAAAATACACCCCGAATTCTTATTACAGGGATATATTTAAAAGTCTGTAGCTACCTGAAATGTGTTTTCTCCTTTTCTTTAGTGCAAATATCCACATACCGCTACCATTACATAAATCTCCAGTTTGAAAAGTCTGATTAAAATCCTTGCCAATAGATGTTGCATTTGGCAATTCTTCCAGTAATTTGGTCCCATTCTTCCATAGTCCATCACCTCAGCAGTTTAACCAGATTTTTCTGCTTTTAGTTCCACCCTAGATTCAGTGTGGTCCTTTACTAAGCTCCAAAAATGTATCACCCAACCTTCCCACTATCTTGTGCATTTAAAACTGGAATCCTGCCTTTGTTTAATTTTGGGAAAATGATCTTTTTTGCTTAAAGGTCCAATGTGACCTTTTCTCAGTCTCCTATCAATTATTTCTTTTTTCTTTTATAAAAGAGATTTGCATCAGCTCACAGCTAGGCATTCAGCAGTTGTCTGTCTCTCCCACTACTTTTGATCCGTGCCACACAGCTTTGAACTGGTATCTCGGTGCCTCAAAGTCTGCAGCAATAGAGTTAGTGGAGCTCCAGCAGTTTCAGGAACTGGAAGAATATTCATGATCAACAGAACAGAGGAGTGTCCCAACAGAAGTATCCTACTCATTAAGGTTCTTAGTTTGTCAAGGAATACACATCGCTACTATGGAGGATTATTAAAGCTGTTATATCTCACCTCCTATGTTTCTCTTACATGAGTAAAAGGCCTCCCTGCCCCAGACACCTACATACTGACCTCTCCTGGCAACTGCCATTTTGCCATGCCACATTTTTATGTACAGGCCAACGAATCTTCAAACTCCTTTTCTCTATAGGCACAGAGAGATTGGTTACACCAAGCAACCACAGCAATTACCAGAGGTCCGTGGTCATGGGGCTGAGGTAAAGTAGCTCTCTAGACATGATTAGGTAGCAGTGCAAGATGTTTAACATACTCAGGAAGAGAACTGAAACTCCAGGCTCTTTCAGGGAGCACCAAAAGTCTCTGCCCCTGCAGCCATACTGTCCAGCGACAATGCAACTGCAGATTTCTGACCATCTCCTGTTACATCCCACTCACCACCTACCTTTCTGGACACCTTTGCATAGTTCACTCAAAACCATCTGCTGACAGGAAAAGAGAATATGAGAAATTTGAGATTTTTCATCTAATGTAAACACTTGGTGATGTAGGGCCAGTGCACTGCTGAGAAAGATATACTGAACCTTGATCTTTCTAACTAAATAGAATCTTAGCCAGTAATTTATACGTTACATTTAATATGTCTTTCTGCCCAGGATGCATCAGCTATCAAACTGGGATGTAATAAAAAGTAGGGATGAATTGCTCCTTGCACCCCTCAGACTTCCTAAAGTCAGTTTTCAAAGTAACACACATATGTAGCTGAAATTGAAGTAGAAGAGGGAATTCATCCATATGAAGATTTAATTTTGCTAGATTTCTCAGAACTACTTGTGTTACATACAGATTGTTAGTTCCTCTGTCCACAATGCAGACTTCTCTGTCGTTCATACTGGAGAGATTTGAGTTTATTCCCAAAAGACCTATTGACTAACACCAGAAGAGAATGCAGACACCAGTATCTCTAACCTCCTGTATCATAGAGATCATGGCACTTCCCTGCGTTAACCTGCTTCACACAGTTAATCCCCACTTCACTTGGACCAGCGTGTTTTGACTGTAGGGATTTTAATGATGGAAAACTTATCACCTCAGTTGTTCTGCTGATTAAGTGGTTTTACTGTTAAAAACACATTTGTCTGTCTTTTAGCATGGCAAATGATGACTTCTCCAAATTTTTTTCAGTCAGAATGTTTGTTTCAATGATCAGGTAGGTACGCAGGTGGCCTCCATTACTGCAGTAGATGAGCACTTCAGCCTCTTCAATTTATTTAGAGCAGATCTGCTACAATTACTAGACAGTACAGAACTTGAGTGGGAAGATGTTTGATATTAGACTTGAATGTGTAGTAACCAGGAAAGTTGCTTTAGCACTTCAAGCCTGGAAAGGGCTTCTTTCCCCTGACTCACGTGTGTCTGTGTTGATCCACTGTGGATTCTCCCGCATGCAGAGGGGAACCGTGGCACCTTCCTGCCTCCAGGCAGTAATGTGGATTGCAAAGTCTCCAGATACTGCAGGGCTAATGTGGTATAAACACTAAGAGACAAATGCCTCTATCAGAAAAAAATGTGATATTGAAATGTCAGTTGAATACAGTGAATCTGAATAAAACAGGAGACTGATTCCCACTTTATCAGCTACATCCATTCTGATGTATTTTGTAACAGAGCATGCAGTTTAATTTCACTGATGTCTATCCTATTCAGAATACATCTTCCCTATGTACCTAGGCATATTGCTATGGCAGGCGACTACTATAACGAAGTAAGATACAGCCACGGAGATATGTCTTTGTATTAACAGTGAAGCTGGTTTATCTAATTATGACATTTTGCGACCCTCAGTACCAATTAGAGATGACTCAATCACAGCAGATAGAATTAGACACTTGAGAATCACTAATCAATCAGCCTTTTCGTTCCCTGGGATGCTCCTATATCAGGTTTCAATTTAATTTCTGGATTTTGCTAACTGTGTGCACACAAACTGTCTTAGTTTTCATACCCAGAAGTTCAGCCTGCCTCTTCTTGTTAATCACAGAACATGGCTTTCAAAAGCAGTCATATACGCCTCAGTAGAAATGACTGACTGAGTTCTACTGATTTAAGCAGCAGAAGAATTATATAAATATTATTTCTATTAACAATTCCTTTGGAGACAACTACTGAAGAACTTTTAACCCCCCCAAAAAGTCAGCACTCATAGGAAACTGTCTCAAGTTTGTCTCCTTTTAAACAGCATGGAGTTGTCAGAGACCTTTGTCGCAGGCCACTGTCTGTATTTCCTCTTTCTTTAGTGTGTTGATGTGTTTGCTATGGAAGACATTTTCAGAAACGCAAGACATCCTTTTTCATTGTCCCTGATGCTACAGCAACTTTGTTGAAAGGATTTATGCAGATGACAGTGTGACATACTTTTATCATTTTTTATTTTGAGATTGCTGTAGTTTGATCATAAAGAACTTATTTTTGCCTCCACTGACGTTACTAGAGCTGTCATTGGCTTTAGAAAAATTAGGATCAATATGATAAGGAGTAAGTTAGAACAAAGACAAATAAGGCAGCTTACACAATACAATTAAAAGTAGCGAGGCACATTCAAATTATGAAAGATTCCCTTATCATCATCATAAAAAGATTTTATCTATGCACTCACCTACACATTTCAGAGAGAACTAGTATCACCATGCAATCATGACTTACATTAGGTGAGAGGAAAGAAATTGAAAAAGCCCTATTGGTTAGATGTGATTCTTTGTAGCAATTGAATTAATTTGTGGCAAACCTATCTTACCTCATTTTTGGTCACTTACGTGGCTAAGGAGTCAGTTTAAGCTATGTACACTAAGTGAAAGTCTGCTCAGACGTTTGCTGTAGCCAACAGCAATTTTTAAAGCAATATCAATGAAGCAAACACAGTTTCTCAGTGTAAAGAGAAGCTCACCAGAGAATGTCCATCCCTACAGGTTATTAGGAGGAATCAGAATAGCAATAAGCAGCGTTACACCAAGAGCAGATATTTTGGGAAGGTAGCTGTTCTCTCAACACAATAACCTTGCTGAGCCAAGAGATCAGATTTTTCCTTTTAAATGCTTTCACCTATGTCTTTTGTCAAACTACGGTCAACAGTAATATCATGCACAAATTCTGATAAATCACAGTCCGCAAAAGTAATAAAAGTCACACCACATGAATAATTCTTTCCCTCCATCTCTTAATTCCTCTCTCCTTTGCAGATCTCCTGAGAGGTCTCACAAAGAATACGTGTGCATGTTCTGTGGAGGGGGGGGCGGCAGAGATGTGGCAAGGGTACGCTAAATAAAAACGTTAGTATCACTCTGCTAGTGAACTTTATTCTGGTAGCTGCCTGTCTGTTATGGGCTGGACTCTGCTGTTAGCCCAGTTCAGCTCAGAAGCTCTATGAAGAGCCTCCTGCAAGCCAGTGTCCAAGTCAGAATTAGCATCCTTCTTGCCAGCTTCTGCACTCTTTTCCTATACCTTTTTGCATTCCCCAAATAGTAAGATATGTGTTCCATTTACATCACAATATTTTGTCTTTCTAAAACTGTGTGTTAACCAATACTCTGCACTTGTTTCCAAGGGCATCAGCAATAACTATGGAGCAATACCATTGTGGGACTACACAGTCCGGGCTGCACATACATGCCAAGGAGGGTACACTTTTATTGCACCCCATTCTAGTACAGACTTCTTGTACAAACTGTTAAAACCCAAGGCTAGAGAGACAGGAACAGAAGCTGGGGATAACACCGTTCTGCTTCTGTACAGTAATATGGGTTCTACAGGTCAGGACTTGTTAATAAAGGCTGGTGATTGTTAGTACAAGAAGTCAATCAAAAGGTTTTGAGAGGTATCATGTATTCCCTTGCAAAAGTTCCTTTTTAGTGCAGCCTTAAGTAAGTCAATATATTACTCCAGCATGTTTCACAAGCAGGCATAAAGGGTGGCAGGAACGGCTTAGCAGCGACCAAAAAGGAGCAGGGACATCCCATTCTGTTCATATGCTGGCTTTAGGGGACTGCGAGGCTGCAGGGATAAAACTGTTCAGTGCTCATTGCAGTTTTTTCGAGTCTGCACTTGCAGCTCATTATTAAACCACTTAGCCCCCCTGGCTGTCATCTACATTTAGCCCACAGTGCTGAGCAGATCACTCACCTGCCGTTCTTGGTCACGATCATCTCATTAGTGACTTCTCTGAATCTCTGCCAGAGTGTCGCATCCTCCAAGACAACCTGGAGCTGTTTCTCCGTGGGGTCGCCTTTGTCTCTCCCAGCCCGGAGTTCACTCTCCACTACGCTGAGTAGCCTGGAGACAGTGCAGTCGCTGGGTTTTTTGCAGCCCAAGTCTGCCATGATGACTTTACTGCCAGAAACTTCAGGTAGCTGTTAAAAGACAAAAATAATGAGCTAAATCAAAAAACAAGTCAGTTCATTGGGCATCATCTGACAAACATGCTCTCCTCACTCTTGCCACTGACTAGCTCTTTCCTCTAGAAGTCCCAATGGGCAGTGACACCAGCGTGTGGAGGTTTACACACACACTCCACACAAAAAGAGGACTATCTCCTAATTACCTGTCAGACGGTCAGGTGGGTGGCAGGCTGATGACTCAATTGGCTGCCTTGAAAGAAGAGTCCTCCATCCAAATTAGCATGCTTTTATCTTTTTTCAACCTGAAGTGGGTCTAATTGTTCTGCTTGAGAACCGGGTTTCCATTAATGAAAATGGTTTCATTTCCAGACTGAAACAATGCATGGAAATTGCGTTCACACTGATGCAGACTCTAACTGAAGGAGCTGGTAACAGTCAAGATAGTTACACAGAGAAAGTAGTCTTAAAATATTTTCATCGGGCATGTTAAATAAATGCATTAACCTCATTCCTCTGTGTGCCTAAACAAAAATGTAATAGTAAGAGATCCTTCTGCACTGAGATTTCAATGCACAAGGAGAAGGTAGCACCCCTACACTCTACTGTTGATGCCTCCTGTGTCTATCCCTTGGTCCTACTATCACTCACAAAGTCCTGACTGCACCTTACAAGCAACTGTACTCCCCTCTGGCCACATTTCCATGGACAGACTTTATGCTTCTGGGGCCGGATATGAGCCTAACTGCCTGAGGCCTGGCACTGCCGACCTATTCAAGGTCCATCTCACACAAAAGCTCCCTCAGCATCCCTAAAGCAGGCATTCTTTCTCACCTCAGGCTGAGACCTCTGACAAGCCTAATCCAATTGCATATACCCTCCACAAAGAAGCCACCATCTTACTGAGAAGACTCAGTTTCAGCACTTGGCCAAGAATATGAGAGACCTGCATTCAGTTCCATGCTAAAGGGTTACGTGGAGGCCATGTGAATATCAGTGACCCATAAACACTGTACTTTGGCACATAACAAGATATTGGAATGTCTAATTTCTCCTGATGCATCTAGCTCCAATAGGGTGCCTAAATTTTCTGCTCTGTTGGACATAACATAGTCAGCAACTTAGTTATGAAAACATACTGTTGGAAGGGATTTTTAGATAAATATATGTTCCAGGTAATTATTGAGAACTTGGCATTCACTTAATTCAATAGCCCCTGCTGAAATCCTGTGCTTTTGGTTCTTCCTAAAAGATGAAATAACTTGGTGGATCAGTGATAGGATTTATTAAGACAAGAAAGGGGGTGACAAACTTTGTAAAACAGGATTTAAGTTAAATTCATCACTTGGTAAGGCTCAACTGATCCTGCAGTTAAAAAACCTGAGAGATACCATCTACCTAAGCAGCAAAGGCCAGAGCTGGTTGATCTTAGTTGTGTTGTACAGCACCTTGTTTGGCAACTAGCCCTACTAATCCCTCAAGCCCTACATAGAGTAGCAGTACTGGCTGCAAGTCCTCAAACCTGCAGAGCTGCAGGTGTGCAGCAATGTGATGTTCAGCAGAACGGAACTGAGACTTTAGGAGAGGACTCCCAACTCTCAGCAACCTCAGCACCATCAGAAGGTGCAAGACAAATAAGTCGGAGGAATTTTTGCATCTGGGTAATCCCAATCATGCTAATTACACATCTTCACATCTTCCCTCTCTTCTTATGTCTTTTTTTTAAAAATTGTGAAGTTGTAAAAAAATTACCTAGATTACTCAGTCAGGGAACTCACCTTGTGAGTTACAGTAGAAGGTGTCAAATAGCAACTTCTGGTTAATATCCAGCCTCCTTTCACCATTGAACAGCTGAAGAATGTACTTTAAAATCTGTAAGATATTTAGGTACTTGGAAGTGTGCCACTTCACATTTGGAAAAGTAATTGCATCTCAGGTAGTATGTTTGTTTAACAAGGAATATGCTTATGTTTGGGTTCTCCTTTCAGAATGCTCAATGAGGAAAGACGAGCTACAACTGTAATTTTTCTCTGTATGTGACCAATGGCATAGCAAATGCATAGGAGACTACGTGAGACAGTTTTTAGTTTCATTGTTATAAATGTAAATAAACACAGAAATCAGAGCTTGTTGAAGTACTGTGTATTTCAATTCAATAGCTTCAGTTTTTCAGACAGCTCTAAACCAAATAAATCTGGGATAAATTATTTTTATTTTTATTTTATTTTTAGTTGAAGCTCTATTTTCACGCAGCTTTTTTTGAACTAATTGCTCAGAAATTAGGAGATTCAAAGTTGAGACAAGAGACAACAGCTCATTAAATTGGTAATATTTCAGTAGTTACACACAGTTCTTTCTAGAGAAGCAGCTTGATTTTCAGAAGTACTGACTGCCCATCTCTCCCACAGGGCTTCAAGTGGAGGAATACCAGATTAAAGCCTCCGAAGAATCAGATCCAGTCTGCCTTCCTGAAGATGCTTAGAGCCTATAGGAAATCAACAGCACCCACAAAAGCAACAACTGTTCACACTGGTGGAAGGGTTTGGAAAGGAGAAAGTGCAACACTGTCTCACAGGCAGACACTGGTGAATTGTTGGAGATAAAGAATATGCTCAGAAAAAAACAGATTGGAAATGGAGGCAGCCACAAAGCAAAAGAAAGGGAGGTTCTGCCCTGAGCGTATTGCTTGCCCAAAGCATTCCTGGGACAGAGCTGTGGAGATGGAAGGATATATTGAAGGAATGTATAATGGACCTATTCCAGTAACAGGCTGGGAAGAAAGCTTTTCCATCAATACGATCAGGTTTTTTTCATAGCCAGCATCCCTAAGGGAGAAGCATAAAGGCATTTGCTTTGGCATATCATACTAAAACTTGCATCCTGCACAATAATGAAACACACTTTCAGATACTAAGCTATACTTGGGTGCTTAAGGTTATCCCTCACACAAAGCGTCTGGTGCTTGGAAGCTTGAAACCACAAATCTAATCTCTTGAAATACCTGACGATTATACATTTTATAGCTATGTTACTGTAGCTCAGGATGCCTGTCACCATAACATTTTCCCAAATGAGAGCAGTTACCTGTGGTTGGCTAGTGGGAATAACCCAATTGCTGTTTTCACCATGAGGAAGGGTGTTTCAGATGCAGAAGTTCAGACTAAGAGCAACTGGTGATGTATGTACGAACATATCCAGAAAGCAGAGTGCAACCACTGACATATCTTTCCAACCTAGAAGAATTAGCAAGTTTGAAATAACAGGTTTGCATGCAAGCAAGCAAGTGATCACCTGAATGCACCTGGGCCTCAGGTTTTACTTTAAAATACGCATCCAGACCCATATGAATTCCATCCCATGCATCAGGCTTCCCCACATTGTACATTGTCTCTGCTTCACACAGCTGCCATGGGAGAGGACTGCAGAAGAGAAATGAAGTAGGTAGAGTCATAATCAAAGTT
>WEIS01056471.1:696-21215 GCA_013389965.1 Todus mexicanus | reverse complement strand
AAAAAAAAATCCACTGACTTCAGTGGTAGAGGATCAAACTCCGAAGGCGCTATTTAAAATGTTATGCAGGTGATTGATGAGTGTTGTTTTATATATGTTCATTAAGGGTCTTTTTATTCCCTCCCCCTGGGGAAATATTGTAAAAATACTATTAAATTCTGTGATTATAGTTGTGCGTTACAACAGTGTCTCTATGAACAGCGCTCCCATTGAGGTCCTTACTCAGATGGGCTTTATGTCAACACGGATTAACAAACAAGGATTTGTTATCTCTACTGTTGCCAATTATCAGTTTATAACAGTGATGCAATCTACTAATAAAATACTACACCTCAGCGTGGGCAGTGTGTCGGTACATTCACAATACAGTAATTTGAGTTCCAAACAGTTTCCTATCTAATCTGACTTTTAGCAGTACTTCCAGAAAAGAAAGAACAAAAATAGCCAGAAAACAGAGATTCTGAGAAGGACTCTTGGCATCTTAAGTCCTCGATTTGTCTTCGGAGAAAAAAATGTATGCATTGGTAAATTTAATGCTAAATAAACCCTATGACACTGGTGTGAATCGCATTCAGGAAATTTGGCTTCTGTCGCAAATTTTACAGAAGTCGGTATTTCCTATTTTGCCACTCCCCAGATACTGGGTTGGACTCGATGATCTTCAAGATCTTTTCCTACCTAAATGATTCTATCATTCTATGCAGATCCTAGAACTGAGCTCAACTTGAGAGGAAAGACCAATTTTACAATGTTTATTTTAAGCATGAAAATGAGCATAGTTTCAGATAATTCAATAGCCAAGTGGTTGTAATCTACCTAACTTCACCGTTTTTATCTGCACTAAACCATGAAGCTGCTTGAAAGCCAGCTGCCTCTGGGTTATACTTCAAAGTATATTGGAAGGAAGGAATTACAGGTTATGAGGTTCAGTATTTAATTCTCATTCCAGTCAATCTGATGTCCTGAAAGGACTTGGGTTTGTCTTGATGCTTCTTTAGCAATAAGATAATTAATGAATCGTCCAACTCAAGTTCAGCTCCTTGGATTATTTTGGAAAGCCACAAACATTTCATTGTAAGGTCTTATCCAGCAACTGCTTGTGTCAGTCTTCTCAATCACTACAACAGACTTGAGAAAATATTTAATAGAGAGTCAGAAAGTGATACGAGACCAATCACACATTTGGTTGCTAACTGTTGAAAGATGAAATGAACTAAAACTGAGCTAATGGTTGGCCTTGAGAGATTCTCATAGAGTAAGATTATCCTTAAATAAAACCTGTCGAGAATAAGCCTTCCAATTTCGTGATAGTTGCTCAAGTCAGCAGAGCAGCTTCGCTTTTCCCACAGAATGTACATTTAGTTTACTTATGGAGGGCATAAAATTGCAATATGGGATAAACCAGGCAGCTGCAGGACAACAACTGATGAAGCTAACCAACCTTTGAAAGAAAAATAAATAAAATAGCCTTTAAAAGTAGCCTCTTGAACATCTAAAGAGGATAATGATTTTGTAAATCACTTTCTTAACAAAATCCTTGCTAATACTTACATTGGTGTAAGCTCAGAAGTGCCGCTTTCCAGGCAAGCAAGTCCAGACTGTCCAAACCTGAGCTGAGCCCTCCCAAACTATAAGCATTTCAGTAAAACCCAGTAAGATCCTTAACAAAAGTAGCTGCAACACCTGCTTGACTGCTGGAAATTGTTCTATCACTCGTCCGTTATTGCTTTTACACAGCTGTGTGCATGTCACTGTCAGTCTGGTTCTGGGCTCTCAGGTTTTTCTCTCTCCTAGTTACTTGTATTTTAGCACAGTGCTTTGAATCACTATTTATGAGATCCTGTATTATTTTAAAAAGAAACTAAGGGCTGTGGTTGCACACAATCTAAGGCGCTGTGACACTTTTCTGCTCCCAGGTGGGAGGTCTTTCCTCCTTTGCTTTTCCAGCCCCTGTGGTCTCTCATCTCACCTGCCAGCTCTGCTCTCACTGGGCTTATGTGTGAACCCAGACATCTGTATCACCTAGCAGAAACATTCTTTTTTGCTGGGAGCATATTCCACCAGTTTATGTAGTTGCATTAGCTCACAGAGGGTCTGATGGGCAGTAAAGTTGGTATAAAATACATGGTTGGAGCATGCAACACGGAGCAGCGGACGGGAAGAGCGGGATCTCTGCTTTCCAGTGACAATAAGCTCTTATGTCAGCTCGCTGCCTCGCGGAAATGCACCCACAGGCATCTAATTGGTACAGTAAGATCCTTCAACCTACTCCTCTCCAAAGCAGTGTTTTGTTAGGGTTGAAAACAGTCAGCACAAGAGAGCAGGCTAAAACTGATACGCTTAGACTGAAGCTGCCAAGAGGGAGAAGCAGCACATCCTGAGCGCAGCCACTCAGGGATGCATTCAGCAAGAGCCTCCTGTTTGGTATCATTAATGTCACACACTCTTTTGCAGATAGCTCAGCTGGATTCCTCGGAGAGAGCAGCAAAAACTCACATTATTATTTTCATTGAAACCACAGACAGAGGCTAGAATGAGACATCTTCCTGAAGAGAGCTGTGGCTACAGCACTCCCTCAAAATGCGGAAGGTACATCCAAGTCCTGATGCCGTTCTAACAATTTAATCACCTCCACAGCAACATAGAGCCTGGCCGCCCCTTGGCTATTACAGCTCCACCACCTAGTTTAGTCCTGATCATGAACATCTGCTCCAGGGGAATAATTATACAGTTTACATGAAACTCCACTACACAAATAGCTGGTCTTCGAGGCAAGGACAACACTCCAAGGCCCATTGCTCCTTAGCATCCAAACCACAAGCCTACAAATGCTTCTTTCATGGTTTTCAATCTTTCTCCCATTATATGTTGAAGCACTTTATGCAGAGTAAGATGTAGGAGAGCAGAGGGCAAGAGGAACCAGCCTCAAGTGGCAGCAGGGGAAGTTTATGTTGGACCTGAGGAACAATTTCTTCATGGAAAGGGCTCCCCAGGCCTGGCACAGGCTGCCCTGGGCAGGGGTGGAGTCCCCATGACTCCTGGAAGCCATGGACATGTGGTGCTGAGGGACATGGGGTAGTGGTGCCCTGGCAGTGCTAGGTCAGTGGTTGGACTCGATGATCTTAAAGGTCACTTCCAATCAAAACATCTCTATGACTCTATAGAGGAGGATCACCAACAGCAAAGGGAAAGGTCAGCACAATCTTCCTAGGTTTCCCAGCCCATGTTCCATACCTAGCAGCCCAGGTTTGCCTGGATAACCGGGGTTTCCACTTACTCCTTGCTCTCCTTGCGGCAAGAGCTGCTCCTGTTAATTGCTTTTAATTACTGAGTGGGGTCCGAAGGGGCTTTCTCAGGCCTGGCAGCCAAGAGGGAGCGGCAGGGAGAGCAATCGGGCAGCCCCGGTTGCTCCTCTTAATTGCTGTTAGTTACCAAGGAGGTGGGAAGGGGTCAGTGCTGGGCTCTTCAGTTCCAGAAGGACACAGAACTGCTTCAGAGAGTCCAGTGCAGACCCACAGAGATGATGAAGCAAGTGGAACACCTCCCTTATGAGGAAAGGCTGAGGAAGCTGGGGCTCTTTAGCTTGGAGGAGACTAAGGGGGGACCTCATTAATGTTTATAAATGTGTAAAGGATGAGTGTCGGGAGGATGGAGCCAGGCTCTTCACAATGGCACCCAGTGATGGGACAAGGGGTAACAGGTGTAAACTAGAACACAGGAGGTTCCACTTGAATATTAGGAAAAACTTCTTTCCAGTGAGGGTGCCAGAGCCTGGCCCAGGCTGCTCAGCGGGGTTGTGGAGTCTCCTGCTCTGGAGGCATTTAAAACCCACCTGGATGAGTTCCTGTGACTTGGTCTAGGTGATCCTGCTCTGGTGGGGGGATTGGACTAGATGGTATTTTGAGGTCCCTTCCAATCCCGAACATTCTGTGAATCTGTAAGTAACAACAACAAAAAAAGTAGCCTGATAACAGAATTTAAAACTCAAAGTAGACTCAAAACTAAGAGCTTAGCTATCTAAAGCCCCTAAGAGCAATCTAGAAAACTTTCGTATTGTGTGGGGCATTACTAGGAGCCAGCTATTAGGAAATGCTAAACACATAACTGTATTAGAAATCTCAGTCCTCTCTGGAGATTAAATGCCATGCTGAATCAGGTTGGAAAAAAAAGGCACTCCTGTTCCCTGCAGGCTCCACAGTCTGCAGTATATTCCCAAGGGTTTAAATCAAAAGTTTCAGAAGTTTAACTTTGCCAAAGTCTCGGCTGCAGTGCAAAAGCCTCGTGTAAGTACCGTGACTCAACATTCTGCTCTGGGTAAGCAGAGAAAACATGCATTTTTCACCTCAGAGTACATTACAGACAGGCAGTACTTGCACAGCTGTGGGGCCCCTGTACAGCAAAGGATGAAGGAGTGCAGAACTCAGGAAGAACTGGAAAGATGGGATATAAAACTCAAGCCAGAGCAGATAGACTGCCTGTCGAGGAGCAGGAAACCTGGTTTAAGCCCATGCATAAGACAGTAATTCGTGCATTCCTCTTCATTATGATAATTGGATGCAGGAAGAAAACAACGCTGAGGGTTGGAGAACAGGACTCACTGTCTCTGTTGAGCTTTCTGTTTCTGAACATCCTTCTCAGGTCTCAGTCACCTTACTACCTATGGAAACCACGATTCGGAGCAAGAGGGTGCTTTGACTCATACCAGCCTATAGTTTCATTTCTAGGTTGGAGTTTCAGACATAAGGGATGTCAGAGACACAAACTTTGTCACCTGGAATGTCTTCTACAGCCAAGTATGGGGTCATCTCCATTCTCTGGCCAGCAGTTCCCATACTGGGATGAGAAAACAACTGGTGCTCAGCAGATCCCAGCAGGTCCAGTTCAAATGGATCTTGGTGGGTGGCCCACCTTGGGTCGCAGGGTAGTGTTACAGCCTGTTTCTGATGTGCCAAATTCATTCCTTGGCATGTGCAAACTTCTGTATGGCATTTCAGTCTACAAGGGAAAAAACAGGGGAATGAGGGATTGTGATCTGGAAATATTATAAAAGTTGGGGGAGGGGAGTGTTGTTGCTTTTTAGTTTAGGATGTCTTATTTGAATATATGGTGCTTGCTGCCTGTTTTTGAAAGGGAGGTTTCAGAACTCAGCTGTGCAGCTTTGAAGATCTGTCAGAAAACTGGAGATTTAGCTGGAAGCTTGTTTTCAACTGTCCTTCGAAATTTTTAGTAAGGTTCAATTTCATATACTCGTAACAATTTTGTTTCCTATTGAGTGACAGGTTAGAGACAAAAACATCTTCGAAGAGGCGAGTTTTTTATTGGATATGAATGTAGGTCATTTTTTTTCATTGGGTTCCTTAGCCTAAAATTCAGACCGTTTTAAGGCAAATTTCTAATGGCAGTCTGATAAAATTGCGAAAGAACAACTTTTCTGGAGGTAATTTCTGTTGCCAATGACACAGATTTTTCCAACAGATAATGTACCTCTGCTGTGTGTTGCAATTCTTGGGATGGATCTTCAAGCTGCACAAGTCAAAGGCGTTGTTTTAAATACACTAGACGTGGACAGTACAATACTAGACTGTCCTTTGGAAAGAACATTTTAAAAATAATTATCTGATGCTGCAAAAAGTACAAAAGAATGGAAATGTAGTTACATTTTCCATATCTCCTGTTGAATCAAGCTCTGATCTTGTTAGGCAAGGAAAAAAAAATACACCTGCCTTTGATAAGGTGAAATACTTCATCAGGAACAATTCTCTTGGCCTTTTGGATTTGGCATAGCAGTTCTGTATGCAATGTGTTGCTTGATTTAATTTCTGGCATGATAATCTCTCTCCCTTGGTGAAAATTCAGCTGCTGGAGAAGAAAGATGATGGATTTGATCAATGTGAGAATTTTCCTCAATGAAGCAAACTGGCAATTTCATCTAACTCCAACTAGAATGAATGAACACCACAGAGATAAGTCAAAACAGAACATAACAAAAAGTTTCAATGGTATTTTTTAAGTTTTGTGTTAACTTGGGTTGGAAAAAAAAATACTTTACTGAAAAAGTATTAGCATCACCAGATAACCTCAGGTCCAGCCTAGGGAAGAAATACTTTGAAACCTTTCAGTTAGACTGAACCTTTAAGTTTGGCCCTGTGTATAACTGGATTCTGGACATACAGACGTATGAGTTTTCCTCATTTATGGTGGCAAAAAATGTAATAATTTTTCTTAGATCACAGCTCCATTAACAACACAGGAACCTTTAACATCTACCTATGAGCTTGGTTTGTATCCCTTTTAGTTTCTGCTTGAATCCCCTGCTCCTACAGATTTTATCCATGGTTTTCTCTGCACTTCAAGTCTGTAGATCTGGGGTATAAAATTGTGTTCTTCTTTATTATTTCTCATGGCTGACAAGCATTAGTGAATCATTAATATGGGTATAAAAGTTTTGTAGCTTAAGATACTTGCTTTTCATCTTTGGCACTGGCACAGAAGCCCTTTGGATAAATGGACAAGCTCAAAAAATGCCCAGTTACCTAAGGAAATACGAAATCAAGCTTTGGGCCTACATGACTGAAGTGGCTTAACTGGTTGAAATGTTTGTCTCTTCTCCACATGGACCTTGAACATTCTGTACAAAAACTACAAACAATGTAAAATGAGGAGGCAATTTAAACGCTGGGTTTGTCCATTAGGCTGCACAATGAAGAACAAGTTTTTCTTCCATATTCCATTTTATTTAGCAGCAAGATTGCTGCAGCTTATTATGCCTCATTATGTATTTAGCAAAATCAGCAAACAAGTTCAGCAACTGACTAAGTAAACAGGATCACACATGTGTTAAAGTGTATGGGAGGAGTCAAAAGTACAGAATTACAAGCAAAATATCTTTGCAGGAACAAGCAGCTCTCTAAAATTCGTCTATGATCCTTGATCATGCAGACAGAGCAAATATCCAAGTGAGAGAACTGCTATTCAGTAGGTTAATTGTTGGGGTAGTTATGGTAAGTGTAGCCTGGATCTCATGTATATTCTACTAAATCAATTTGAGTCTTGACAGATGTGCCTCTTGTGAAGCTGAGAGGGCTGGTTCAGCATAGAGCTGGGAGAGCGGCACCTTCGCTAGCCTCAGTGGTTCCCTCCTGTTTTGATAAATTTCTTGAAGATGCTGAAAATCTACTGAAAACAAGCAATGAGTGGGTAAGAGAAGGACTTCTAAAACTGGCCATCTCTCTTCCCTTCATAGTGGAAGTGATCTGAGATCTTTGTTCCATCTTCCATTGGTGATGCAAGCGCTGCCCATCCATCCACCCTCATCTCCTGCGAATGCCAGTGGGGCTTTTTGTTTTCATTCAAGCCATCCCTTACACAAAGAACAATTCCTTCCATTTTATGCTTTCGGATGTTTCATAGATAATTTTAAGCATCAGCATTTCACTCCTTCAAAGACAATATTTAGACATATTGTCTGTGGAAAATACTTTCTGGGCAAATACTGACAAGGACAGGCAAGAAATAATCAAGATCAGTAGCCTGAATTTTGCTCTAAACTTCTGTTCTATACCGAATAAAACTTTAGTAAAGATCAAATGCCCAAATAATTTCTTCCTTCCTCAGCTCATTATCTGTCTAACTGGAATATCAGTCTGCAACTGATGGTAACAGTTTCTTTTCTAGAAATGGTCTCTTTCTATTTCCATAGAAATTTATATTTCTGCAATGTAAATATTAAAAATGTTTGAACAGTACCAATCTATAAAAGTTGATGGAAAATCTTACTGCCTAAGCTGACTCTGCTCCTTAACGGCACCCCCCGGTGCTATCCATCCTTCAGCAGGATAAGCTGCAAAATCAGACATCCCCATATGTCACAGCTTGAGGTCACTTCTGGATTGTCCTATCTCCCTCTGCACTGCACTGAGACGTTGTGTGAAGCTGCAGGTATCATGCAATAGTTTGGTACGTGCTCCTTTAGACCCTTCTGGACTTTCTACTGTGAAGAGCTTGTAACCTACATCACCACCTTTCCTCAAAAGACATGACATTAGTGCTCCCCTTATTACCAAATGAAATCTTGTGCACAGACTAAACATATCTCTACAGCTTTGGAGGAGGAGACCAGCCAGTGGCCCACATCTTCTCCATGAAGTAAGCAAATGCACCTGGAACTGCACATTGGGGCGCTACTGAGGCAGCCACACCAGTACAGACACTGGGCAGGATTGTCCCTGTCCATTTTGTCACGTATTTTTCATTCACACACAGCATAGTTTTTGAGGGCTCCTACCAGTGAATACATGCCCTGCGCTTCTCCCTGACGTTCCCATCATGAGCAGGAGCACAAGCCATGTGCAGAGCAGTTGCCACTTGAGGAGGCAATGCTGCACCAGCTCAGGTGGTGCTAATGCACGCACTCAGCATGGTGACCAGCATCTCCTCTACCAGGGGAAGCCATCCTACACCATATCCACACCAGGCTTTGGTGGAGGAGAGTCCCTGACCAGCAATATGCCCCAGCAGCTGGTGTGCAGGAGTTTCAGGGAGACTTTGGCCTGGAAAAAGCTGCCCAATCTAACACTTGCCTTGTCAGCTGCAGAGGCCACACTCCTTGAACTCGAGTCTGCTCTGGTCTGCTGGAAACATCCAAGGCTGATGCGTCTGCTGTGGCATGAGCAAGCCATGAGTGATGCTACCTGGGCTGGAACACAAAAGGGAAGAGGCATTCAATATCTGGATCTAGCAGAGGTGTTTGGGCACTTGCCAGAGCATTTTCAGAAGATTTCATGTGTGGCTGGCAAAGATGGGTCTAGCAAACCTTAGACCTCCCATGGAATTTTCTGGCAGGCTTGAGGTACTTCATATGGAGTATTTCAGGAGAACTCAATGCGTACATCTACTGGCATGTCCTCGTGTCAGTTCCAGAGGTGCTCTTCTAGGCAAAAAAATTGTGAATCATCTTTACCAACACCATGAATGCCCTCAAAAGTCAGGATAGGTACTTCATCTCAAGGGTGTTAAAAATCTGTGCTTGTTTAGGAACCACACAGGATACTTATTTACCTTAGGAAAACCAATGTATTAATGTCCTTTAAAAATGAAAACCACAGTTGCTATGAAGAAACCGCAACGAATCTGTAGATAATCTGATAAAATTGATCGTTGCATTGATGCCTAATTCTTGCATTGAAAAAGTACAGCTGTTCCCCTCCAATTTCCACATGGTAAAAGCTCCTCAGTTTTTCAGGAAGCAGACAGGAATTTCCATTACTGTATCTTCATTTCCAGTGTATCGTGACCCTACAATGCTATGTTGAGTGTAAAGTGGAAGACACTTTTTCTTCTCTCTGTAGTACTTTCTAAATTCTTTAGGACTGCTGTATCTCATCTTGCATAACACAGCAGATGGGAGAGAGAACAGAGCGGGGCAGAATCCAGTAACATCCTTTGGATGGCTGGACTGGCAGATTGCAGGAAACTGTCTTGACGGTACCTGCCAAGTCACCAATCAGTCTGAATCAATTAATTGTCAAACTGGCACACAGCTCCTAGCAGGAAGCTCCGTCTCTCATTCCGGTTGGTCGTCTTTGTTTTTCTATTTTTATCAATCCAATGTCACATTTAGTGAAAAAAAAAAAAGCAAAAAAAAAAAAGCTTCATTCTTACTGTTTGAAGGTTCGTCTTTTTGTTTACTGACATCTTCAGTATCCATACTTCTTGTAACTCTGTAGATAATGCATCAAAGTCAGCACAGCCTGCTTTTGCTAGTGTTTAATGTTTCTTGGATAACAAATTGTTTTCAGGAAGCACAAATATTATTCAAGGGAAGATATGTTTTAAGATATCAGAAGTTAAAGCATCAGTGGCAATACTGGAAAGGAAAATATGTTTCATTTCTTCATTAGCAACATCCTCTAGCCACTACACTTAAACCATTTTATTTTCTGGTTTTGCATGTGTCTTTCTCCAGCAGCAATATTGCTGTTGGTTTCCCATAAATGACCTTGCTTTATCTTCATATTTATTCACAGTGCCAAGCTATGATATAGTATACAAATATAACATACACATTACTAACAGCATTTAAATTAAATATAGTCTGTAGCAGAGGCAGCTCTTTCCTTGGGGATAGTGAGGTCCATCCCCACCAACCTTATTCCTGTCAGTAAAATCTTCTTAAGCCTTATTTCTTCCAGGGCAGAGGACATGCCAGCCCCACGCTGGCACTGGAGCAGCAGGCACATACAGAGCAGGAGCTGCCCTATGCAGCCCTTGTGGCCATCCTCACCACCTAGGAAGCATTACAGCTGCTCTTTGTCTAGATATTGCTTTTTTTCTGGCTCGTTTTTGCACCAGATCTAGCTCTTCCTCATCTCTCTGCCTGTAAAGATACAAGTCTCCAGCCCCAGCAGGAGCAACGCTTCACAGCACAGGGGGAGCAGCCCATACCCTCATACCCACGGGCACAAAATCTGGGGTAATATTGATTAAAGCTGCTATGATATGGACAGAAGCTATCCGCTTGGCTTCATCAGCACCATGTCCTTACTAGTTTGGGGGTAAAATGGAGTGCTCTTCATCAGTGGGTTGGGTGCTGCAGCGTGAGCTCTATGCAAAGAGCAGCTCTTCAACGGACTCACTTGGAAAAAAAAGTTTATTTTTCGCAAGTGTAACTTTCTTGAAGATATTTTTTCTCACTGTGTGAAGATACGATACACTTGCAGAAGTAGGGGCCTGGCCTGCAGGAAGCAGGTGTTCCCTTCCAGTCCTGTGTTGCCATCAACAGTCTCAAGACATATGTCATTGTGCACAGAAAGGTAGTCTGAGCTGGAGCGAAAACGCATATGTAACCAGCTAAGTTTCTATCAAATGAAAGAGTTGCAAAGGTTTCAGAAAGAAATGAATGTTAAATACTGCAGCTCATGCAGCACCTAGGAGAATCTCATAACTTAAGGTGGTCCCAAAGGTTCAACACTGGGCGATGAAGGACTCTGAGTCCTGCCAGGCATAGACCATCACTGGTAATAGCAGATCCTTATACCAGATTTGACCTGGTAATCTCTATTTCTCTCAAAGAAACCGTGCACACAACATGGATTTGTGTCATTGTTATGACACTGAAGGAAAAAAAAACATTGGAAGTTTCAGCATCCAGTGATAATGATGAGCACAGCATCTCCCCATACAAAGTTAACACATCAAAAAATTGCTGCAGAGATTTGAATCGGCCAAGTAGGTTCAGACCAGGCTATACCTGGTAGCCACAGTGGCTCTAAACTCATAGCAGAAGCCCTGCCAGATGATGAGTGGGAGAGGATGTTGGGTAGCTTGCATTATGACATATCCATGGTCTCAGCCTTCTCCTGGACTGCAAACATTACTCCCATTCATGTCAGAATGCAACTGCAGTGGGCCAATATTCACCCTGGAGCTCACAAGCCTAAGCACTAGGCAGATCAAACGGCCAAGAACCCAAGAATAAGAGCTGATGTGATTTTTAGAAGTACAGATCCTCTGAAGACTAGAACATAAATGCACAAGCGCGTGTCCGCCATGGGGGTGAGATCATCTGCACGCACACGGGGAGAATTTGAGTACACAACTTTTCCCAGAGCCAAACACTCACATGCCCAAATATAGAATTGCATATGAAGTCTTAGTAATTTTTAATGTGTTTTAATCCAACCCTTAGGGTTTATTTGGATACTTGCCACTCTCTTCCCACATCACTGCATTACTGAATATTAAGCTAAACCTATAAAATGATGGTTTGTGTTGGCTGAAGGATAGAGTTTGAATTGCTGTACAAAGGATTTTTCCACTGATGAACGTAGCGTCTGGTGACTGTGTCTATGCACTTGTCCAATTAATTTTATTTCTAAACTTGAGGAAAAAAACCACCTTGTATCAGGATAGTTCCTGTTAGGCTTCAATGTGATTTTGATTACATTATAGTACAGAAGTAGCACTGGCCTTCCTTCAAGTCTAGGTGAGAAGCTAATTGGTTTCAAACTGTTTTAAATATGCTGAAGTTATAGTTGTCAATTATTTTTCTGGAACAATAATAATTTCTCACATTGAACTCTGCTTTGTTAAAGAGCTTTGAAAGCTAAAAATAATTAAATAACTGACATTATTTTCCTTGTTTTCTCTGCTTTCACATTTAGAATCCTTTGGTTCCTGACCTCCATATCCTGTTAATTTTGATCAGCTTTCATTCTGAGTTTAAAGTGTGCTGGCTTCTCTTCTTTTAAATTAGGATTGTGCTAATATGTTTTACATTGCTTCAAGTGACTTCAGGAGCTGGTGCCGAAGGAGATATGGAAATATCATTTAATCAGCTTGCTATCCATGCTTACTTTTAATGTCTTTTTACCGATCTAATCAATAATTTTAAAGCGTCATTGCACCATCTTTGTAGGCATCTCTCATCAAACCGATTACAAATTCTTTTTAATAGATATTCCAGGCTAATGTGCCGTTAGAAAATTTAACTGTAGAAATGCAATAGCACCAGACAGGCACAGAACTGCTTCGAAACTTCAGCGGAGAGTTACACAAAATTATTATCCAGTCTCCAAAAAGAGAAATGCTTCTACAAACATTGCGTCAGATGTGTGCTTGTCGCAACACTGCTTTCAAAACATGTCTGGTTACTCAGAGATACAACAAGCTTTTAGTATTCTCCGGGTAATCTATTGCTGTCACAGAACATTTATCACTTGCGATACATAATTATCTGTAAAACAGGGATTAGGATTTTGTTGGGTAAGGCCCAGCCGTATGTGAAATCAGAACAAGGGTCATTACCTTTAATGCCTTTTTATCTCCTTGGATGCTGGAGCAATTACTGTTTGGAAAGAAGGACTGGGAGGGAGAACCGGCATATTCCAAGGTGTTCAAGACATCTGTTTGCCTGGATCAGCATGCAAGAGAAAAAAGGAAAATCGAGATTCGACCAAAAGTTAGCAGCTAATTCTCCTCAAAGCCACATATCAAAACCCTCTGCAGTGAACGGAGCATGTGCTGGAGAGGGATGGGATGCTGATGGAGCAGAGCAAGTGGATTTCCCGATGGAAGAAGGAGGGTTTCCTTGGCTGTCTATGGCCAGGGCCATTTTCCCAGTTTTAGCATTCTGTTTACAAGAGTGATTTAGGGTTTAACCAACGGAAATGAACAGATTCGATATTGAAGCGTGAGGCAGTTAGCTGGAGTTTTGAAGTGGTTTTACATGAAAAGCCAATATACATTTCATGAGTATTAGGAGTATAGGATTCACCTTGCCAGATCAGATTGATCTAGCACAAGATCCGTCTATCAACAGCGGCCAATATTGATGTCTGATACTGCTCAAATAGTTCTTGGATATGTCTATAACCACTACTCACTATGACCCTGAGCAGCCAGATAACTTCTCTCCTGCTGTGCGGGAATTTATGACCCTCATATATTTCTATTATCTCAGTGTAACTGCTTACTTTTTATTAGGGGATTTTTTGTTTTATTTAAAATAGATTTTTTTTTTCTAAATTATCTCTGAATCGTACTAAGCTTCCCTATTATTAGTTGTAAGGCTGAGCTGGAGTCACTGCAGCTCAGTATGTTTACCTAAAAGAAAGCATTAAAAAGGATGATTATAAAGCCAGACTTACTCTTCTGAAAACCTGGAGCAAAGACATCTGATCCTGCTCCCACTGACATCAGGGGGACTGCTGCTGGTGACGTACGTGGGAAGAAGAGATCCTGCAGGTGGGGATTTTTACGGCTTTATGCTGGGTGCAATGAAGTCGTGATCAAAGCCGTGTAGTCTGAGGTGTGTGCAGCGCTTGCGAGCGAGATCTGAGCGCCTGCTGGAGCCACTCTGAGACAGCGGGCTGACACACAGTGGGCACAGATGAGGAGAGGCTTTGCAGTAGCTCCAAATATTCTTTCAAGAACTGCTTCCTTCTCTGCGTTCGGTGTGGCATGCTCATCTTCCCACTTAGCTGCTAGTTAAAGAGAACCGAGGCGGCAAGGGATCCCCTTGCTCTGCCCATGGGAGAAGGCTTTCTGGAGCACATGGAGGGAGAAGGGAACTCCATTTTCTTGTTCTCTAGTGACTGTACCCATGTCGATTCCTGCAGAATGTCACAAAGCCATCATAAATGTTACAAAAAAGGACTAGATGATCACTACAGGTCCCTTCCAACTTAAAATATTCTATTCTATTCTATTTGATTCTAAACTACCAAACATCCCCAAATGAACAACCCAACAGAAGGCACCTGCTAACATACGGTGTGCTGGACTTGGGGGCTGGGGGATAGATTGGTTTGCAATAGCTGTTTTTCTACTCAGCTGAAAATGTACTTAGTGGCTTCAGAGATCAGGCTGCAAGACCTAGCAAACAATTCTTTCTCCAGATTGAGAGTACGAGCCACAGCAGCAGGGGCTGCTTGTTCATTCTGCCAACGTGCCCCCATCCCAATGAGGAGAGGCCGCACACTGAGAAGTGCAAGTAATTCTCTTTCCGCACCAATTCATTTTTTGGCTGCTTCACTAAGATTAGTTCTTCTCTTTTGTATTTAATAGCACCTTTAACTAGCACAACAAAACCAGCTTTATGAATATCAGCAAACCAATCTCCAGCCAGGTTGCCAGCTACTGTGCTGGGTTTGCAGGAGAGACATCTGTCCGATGGCAACTTGACCGAGACCACCAGCAGAGCAGCAGACGCAGTCCCACATATTGACTTCAAGCTGGTAACCTCCAAGGACTAAATGAAAAGTTGAGATTTTCTCACTTCTGTTACTGTTGCTCTGAATTTCCCCGTCTGTTTCTAAAAAATTCTCTTTTATTTCACACTTGGCATAAAAAATTGCCCAGAATGTAGCACAAAGTTTTAAAAGCAAAATAGTCTGGTCTTCCTTCCATGGAGTCTATGCACAGGCTTTTCTCCAAGGCCTCAGTTTCATTCTCCAAAAGATACTCAGACAAATTTCAACCTCCCATCATAATCACAGCCTGAATAAAATTTAAATTTATCTGAATAAAATAAAATTCCAACTAAGTATATCCTGAAACTGGAACCTAGTGCTGAAATGTAAAACCCTCGGATCAGAACACGAACTCGCTTCTAAGTCCAAAACCACAATGGACCTATTCCTCACTTAAGGCATGGTTGCATTCACATGAGAACAGCTATTTTTGTAAAATTTTGGCTTTTGATAGCAGGAATCTTCAATCTAATATCTACAATTTGAGGCTGAGCAGCTATCAAACATATGTTGTGAAAGGCAGAACAGAGTATCTGACCCTCTGCTCCAGCACTTCTCAGCCTCATGCTTTCTAGCATCCTTTTCAGAGCCCTTGGGTCCCAGTTTGTGCACAAAGTGCCAGCTTTTCCCTCCCTTCCATGCCAGCCCCAATCTCATGTCTGTTCTAAATACGGCTTTGGCAGTGGTTTAAGCATTTGGTTGAAGCGCGTGTGTGTTTTAACTGGTGTGCTTTCTCTGCGCAATTCCTTTACAGGAACATGCCAGACTGATTTGAAAGTGCCTGATAGGGGAATGGCTTATTTGCCTTCCTACCCAGGAGCTGGAATGCTCTTCAAAAGCGCAGTTATGTTGGAATCACCGGATCGATGCCAGAAACAGGTAAAGTAGCGCAACCTTGCAGCACTTGCAGTGCTTATTTCCAGTTCACTCCTTGCTATAAGAACTCAATCCCTGCTGTTGTCACGTTGAGCATCTCCCGGTCCCCACGCCAGGGTCTCTGGGCAGGCTGGACAGAACCCACCAGTCCTCTGTTGTAATCTCCAAGTCTTATGAAAAGAAAATGTCATCAGTAGTCCAACTTCGAACTTCCAGCACGCCCTGAAGCCGGCTGTGCACACTCTTCCATCTTCGGTTTCTAATATGCCTGTGTTTGTCCTTGTTGTACAAGCAGTTCTTGGCTAGACAGAACTGTCAACTTTGCTGGAGACACAGTGTAAATATTTTGCGCTTGTACAGCGGTGTACTTACTGAAGGAAATTGTGCCGCATACCAGTCTGCGCTGGGTTAACAGAACATGCAAGTTTTCTCATCTCTTTGGAGCAGCTCAATCTGTAGTGTGGTGCATGATTTAGCAGCATTTGTGATGTTTCCCTGATTAATTCTTAAACAGGTCTCCTAGCAACAGACGAAGGGAGACCACAAGTACTTTGCCATAGGAGAAATATCTTTGTATTTTTGCGTGGTGTCAAGTATTAGGATTCTTACTTTCCCATTTATGAGCGTGCACAGAGGTCTCTGTCATACAATCACTTCTTCGCATGTATATTCCTGAGATAAGGCACCAGGTTAGGGAAGTTTCAGTAAGCAGAATAGAAATAAGAATAGTAAGTAATTTCTTAAAATTCGAGCAGCTGGATTTGAAATTCACAGTAATTACCTGGTTAAACTCTTTCTTAAAGAATACCAGGGTCAACTTTAAACATTTTTAGGATGAGTTCTGTATCCTTCTGGGTAATTCACAGATGAAAAGAGTGAGAAAAGTAAGGAGAGACTATTTTTTTTCATATTTCTTCACACAGAACAACTGTATTTGCAATTAATTTGCAGTGTTTATACGTTTGAGCTCCTCTCCAATATGATCATAAAAATGTAGTATTAGAATGTGACCCTCATATATTTTTCCTATCTGAAAGCAAAATAATACTGCCATAGAATAAACGCACCATTTCCATTTTTTCTTTCTACCTTCCAGCCTGTAAAAGCCTCTTCCTTGAAAAATTAGGCACGGTGCCTACGAAAGAAAGTGTCATTAGCAAAAAAAAAAAGCAGCACGTTTCCACTGAAACACTAAGTATCAGTAGCACTCCTGTGTGATCTGAATTAAAATTGCACCAAAAGACTGCAGCATTTGTGCATGTTTCTGGAAAAATAAAGGTGGAGCCTGAATGGCACATTTGTCTTTGCACTCAAGGAAACCTCCCATTGGATGTGCTAAGAGGGAAAAAAGCTGCTCTTTTCCTAAGGGCAATAAGACAACTAGTTAACTTGGGAGAAGACAGTCGGATAATTGTGAGCTGTTAAATGCTTAATTAAAGGATAGCACAAAGGAATCTCAGCAGACACACAGGCAAGGTATTTGTCCTCTCCCTGGTTCTAATGAAATTGTTGTTTTGATGGATTTATTGATCGACTTCGGCATTAGACGTTTTCCTTAGATGTGTCCTCATGATCTGGAATTAAAATCAGTGTAATGACAGAATGCAGACTCCAGAGTGAAAAAGGAGTTGAAGCGCTAAAGAATCAAAAAAATAATGGTAAGTGTTTAGCTGAGGAGCTAGACCTCTTTAGGAAGTGGAATCTAACAAAACGGCTTTTGTTTTCTTATAAATTAGATCTGGAGAAGCAAGACTTTATCATAGAATAGTTAGAGTTGGAAAGGACCTTTCAAGGTCATCTAGTCCAACTCCCCTGCAGTGAGCAGGGACATCTGCAGCTAGAGCAGGTTGCTCAGAGCCTCATCCAATCCAACCTGAAATGTTTCCAGGAATGGAGCATCTACCACCTCTCTGGGCAACCTGTGCCAATGTCTCACCACTCTCAGTGTAAATGTGAAATTCATCCCAGTTTCAGAGTCATGGTCATTTCTGAAGATCACATGGTGAATATTTGCACGAGTAGGAAGGTGGGATGGGTGTATGGACAAAGAGGTGAGTTTGGATTCTCCATCACTGAGGAGTGGGGAAGGGATTGTGAGGTCTGTAATCCCCCGGCATACATGCGCAGATGCTGCTCCATCCAGAGCTGGGCACTGCTTCCACCTCAGCTTTTCCTCCGCTTAGCTGTCTCCCAGGGCAGAGATGTTTAAAAAAGTGAAGCCTCAGCTTCCCTAGTTCCAATTCTCAGCTCCCTGCTCCTCTGCACTGTGAGCAAACAGTTCTCTCTGCTGAGAAACAGCTTGGCAATTTGAAAAAGAGTGTTAGACTATCCATCATTAATATGAAGCTTTAAAAGTATGCTTAATTTTGTTGTCTTTGGGAAACCAGCAGACGAAAATTCCAGCTGCTCCAAATATGTCAGTGTTATGTGCAACTGCAGAGCTTTGAGAGTAAACCGGAGAAGCCACATTGATTTATCCTCCGCCTGCTTCTGTGATGCGAAGTTGGGTATCCGTCTTTTAGCATTGGCTCATTATTGGTGCATCCCATCAGAGCTGCTTGATTTTTATTCTTAAATTTTGTGTAGTTCAAAATGCAGGGCCAGATCCTGAAGAGGCCACTGTCTTCAGAGAAGCTGAACTACATGGGCACAATCCCGTTAGGATTTTCTCGTCTAGTGCTACTAGGGCACACCACTGAAGAAAAGTTGGGTGCAGCTCTTACAGCCAAGCCCGCCGTACAATTTTAACACCCCACTCCTCTCACAGAAAGGTATTTCAGAAGATAAAGAAGAGCATGGTTTCCATATCCTTTCAGCAGATGGCATCAATTAATCTGCCTTGTAACTCAAAATGTTAATAATTTATAAGAATGAGAGAGCATTCACTTATTTTATTCCACTTCCCACAGGCATACACTTAAAAAATGCTTCCTAACTTATCTTAATTCTTATCTCCTATTTCGTAATTACCATTTTGCTATACTTTCTGCCCCTGTCAGAGCTTCGTTGTGTTTTTTGAAATTTAATCAAATAATAATTAAATTCTGAGGGTAACACCTCTGGTTATCTCTTCATAATTAAACTTTACTTCTTTTTTCTTCAGAAATATTCGAAAGGAAAAAGGCAATTCCTTGTAAGAATGCATGCATATCATTTGTGTTAGAGTTTGATGACTGAAGTGACTTTGGCAGGGAATTCAGAGGAGCTATACTTAATGCATTTAGATACTGGCTTCGGAGATTTTTTCTTTTTCTTTTACTTGTTTCTTTTTCATTTGGGATTCATTCTTTAGTTTCAAGAAATCTGTCCTGCTTTCAGCTGGGACAGAGTTAACTTTCTTCCCAGTAGCTGATACAGGGCCGTGGTTTGGATTTAGTGGGAGAAGAACATTGATAACAAATTGATGTTTTAGCTGTTGCTAAGTAGCACTTTTCCTAAGTCAAGGACTTCTCACTTTACCGTCTCTGCCAGAGAGGAGGTGCACAAGAAGCTGGGAGGGAGCATGACCGGGACTGCTGACCCAAACTGGCCAAAGGGATATTCCATAACACAGGACATCATGCCCAGGGTATAAAACTAGGGGAGTTGTTGGGGTGGCAATTGCTGCTTGAGCGTCAGTCAGCAGGTGGGGAGCAATTGCCCTGTGCATCACTTGTGTTTCTTGGGTTTTCTCTCTCTCCCTTTTTGTTATAAAGTCATAGAATCATTTAGGTTGGAAAAGACCCCTTTAAGATCACCAAGTCCAATCATTAACCCTACTCTACCAAGTCCACCACTGAGCCATGTCCCCAGGCACCACATCTACACAGTTTCTAAAACACATCCAGGGATGGTGACTCAATCCCCTCCCTGGGCAGCCTGTTCCAATGCCTGACAACCCTTTCCATGAAAAAAATAAATCCTAATGTCAAGTCTAAACATCCCCTGGAGTGCTATTAATTTGGTGAGAGCTGTGCCCAGGCTACCATTCTGCTTAGGCAACAATCTTTCTTTGCTTGAGGCAAGTGTTACTTAGCATCTGAGATTCACAAAGGAAAATAAAACCCCCACCATAACCCTCTCAATATTTCAGAGTTTACATTGGGAAAATTGTTCTTAATATTTTATTGGGCTATCTCCTCACTAGACAGCTTGAGGGTATTTGCCTCAAAATAAATACTGGTCAAGAATATCTAAAATAATAGCTTTTTTTCTCTATGGTTATTTACAGTCCCATGATTAAGTCATGAAACTGCAGAATATGCAAACAGGTGATTATAACCCTGTCAGCGTCAAGCAAGGTGTCTGACAAGAGTTAGCTGGGCAACACATCCCCAGCTGTGACAGATGGGGCAGCAAGCTGAAAGAACATAGTTTTAGTCCACCAGCAATGGAAAGAGAGATTTGAAAAGTGCTGTCAGAGATGAAGAGGGAAAATGATTATATGATAGTGAGAGTGATGCGAGTTTCTCCAAAAGCTGAACTTACAGCAGAGCAAAGAGAGGGAACAGTAAATAATAATTAGTGCCTCTGTTACAGGCAGAATGATGTGTTTGCTCTCGCTTACGTGGAATAATTCTGCAAGTAAAATTGGCTGTTAAGTATTGCGCATCAGTGTTTCTTACCTTATTAGATTACAAGGTTTTACAACGCTCCATCAGAACCTGGTAACAGCGCAGAGTCCCTTCTCCTTACACAAACCTTGACAACTATACAACATTTTACATTTAATTACTTTAGCTGAAACTGTTCTTTGTACAAAGGTTGTTTTTAAATTAATTAATCTGCTTCCTCCATATGTCACCGTTCTCTTTTGTATCCTTCATGATCTTTCAGACATGAACAAAACTCATCCCAGATCCATATGTCTATCCACTTGCTGCTGTTCTGCAATTGTACCTGATTTTTTTTAAA